>PVJH01002641.1:28050-162690 GCA_004026705.1 Nesogale talazaci | reverse complement strand
TGCACGCAGTAAGGTGACTTGTTAGGACAAAAAACAATTGGATCTTGATCTCTTGGGGCTGCTGGAGGCTCCGGGATAGATCGATCCATTAGGCCATCTCGTAGAGACATTGCATGGTCCCAGCAGCTTGGTAAGAGTGCAGTCAGTGACGGGGAGTATGGCGCCTATCTCCTCAACAGGCGACTCTTACTGGTCTTTTTTAGTAAAAACAAAAGGGGGAAATGTGGAAGCCAAACCTGTACAAAACAGCGCCCACCATTACAAGATGGCACCTGGCCGCACCCTGACTCTTAGCCTGTAGGTGGTAAACAAGTAGCACTGCGCATGCTCAAGTATATCTGGTGATGCAATAGAGCCTCTGCACCAATCGCATAGAGCCACGCCTAAAATAGGCTATAAAAGCTTTGGGTTTCTCCTCCTCGGGGTCCTTCTCATTTCGCTGACCTCCTGAAAGTGAGGCAGCATCATTAAACTTTGCTGTAACGCCATCAGAAGAGTCCTAGCCATTCTTCGCGTCGTGTGTTGCGTGTTCCTGACCTGATCCATCTCAGCGAGGGGCGCGCGGCAAGAAGTCCAAATAGTGTCAGCTTTTTTGGTTCCGTCCAAGGGCTCTGAGAGAGAGAGACTGTTCTACATTGCTGTTCTAGCTACTGGTGGCTCCCAGCATTCTTTGGCATTCCTTGGTTCTCAGCTGTGTCTTCACATGGTGTCTTTTTCCCACATCCACCTCCATTCCTCACTCTCCCCTCCTATTTTATAAGATGCTGTTATAGGACCTTAGATGTCCTTAGATGCTACCGAGTCAATTTCTACTCCAAATGACCTCATGGGCGATGGAATAGAATTGCTCAAGTGAAGAAAACCCACAGGGTCGCCTAGGTTGTCATCTTCCTGGGTGTTTTTTTCTCATGGAGCAGCTGGGTGGGTTAGAACCACTGACCTTTGGGCTAGCAGCCATCCCATGGCTATTGCACCCCCAGGGCTCTTTAGGATACCTTATTAACTAATGTCATCTACCAAGTCCCAATTTCCAAATCAGGTCAAGTTCATAGTTACAGGTGTTTAAAATTTCAATGCATTCATTGGGGGGCAGTGGGTGGGGTGGGGTGTGGCACAACTCAACCTACAGAACTCACTGTCACTGTCAGCAGTGAGCCCTCTGCCTGCCTCTGATTTGTCATCGTGAGCGTCATTTATCGCCTGCCCCACTGTTAGTCCAGGTAAACTAGAGAAAGCAAATTGGGGAAGACTCATATGTGTATTAAAGAGAGTTTTATATCAAAGCAAAATTGTACATTAAGAAAATATCCCATCCAAATCCAGATCAAGTTCATAAGTTTGATATTAGCCTATATATATCCAATACCAGTCTATAATGTCCTCTTTAGACTCACAAAACACATGCAGTGATGCTGAATGCAGGAAGATCACAGGCCAGTGGGTGGGAAGTCTTGTATGTCCAGTGGCATTATGAGCATCTCAGTGCTGGCAGGGGTCTTCATGAAGCTCACAGGACTTCTCCAGGCCCAGGGTTCTAGCTGTATTGGGGTAGGTCCATGTGGCTTCTCCTCAGGGATGCTTGTAAGGGGTTAGCCTTGTCAGTAGAGCGTCTCCAAGGAAGTGGGGTGAGAGAGAAAGTGTCTCTCACCTCCAAGGAGGAAGTACAAGAGTCCCTAGAATCCTCAGGAGAAGATCATGCCCACACAGAGGTCTCATTAGTTATATCCCGATTGACAAGCCAGACTCCACCCCTTCACAGATTGGTAACAGATTATGTTGCTACAACACCCACCATCTTTAATCTGCTCTTGCCTGATTTTCTGACCAATGAGAAACACACCAAGTCCTCTCATCCCCAGACAGGGCACACACCACTGTCATGACATTGAGTCGGACTCATATCCACCCTATAGGACAGAGGGGGACTGCCCCCTTTCTGTTTCTGAGGCTTTACATCTTTCTGGGAGCAGAAAGCCTAATTTTTTCCCACAGAGCAACTGGTGGATTCAAACTCCTGATCATATGATTCAGAGCTCAATTTATAGTCCACTAAAGATGGAAATTTCTACTCCCATTAAAGAGTTACAGTCTCAGAAACTGACAGGGGCAGTTCTGCCCTGTCCTATAGGGTCAAGATGAGTTGGCATTGACTCGATGACAGTGAGTTTGAGGTTATGCCACCAGAGAGGGAAAGGCAGTCCCTTATGCAAGGAATCCTCTGTCCTCAGCTCCTGCCAAGACTGGCTCCTTATCTTCCTTCAGTCACCACCTGAGACAGGAGCTTCCTGGTCACCCCTAGAGTTATTCACAGGGCATCACCCTGCAATTTCCTGCTTTGTAGTTCTCAGACGCTGTCAACATTTGGTGCATTTCTTTGCTTGAACTGCAAGCTCCAGAGAGGAAGAAGCCACATCTGTGTTCACCTTGCAGGTATGGGAGGCGTGGTCATTGGGTGGCCAAGTTAGCCCCACCTCAGGGAGTTGAGGAGCCTTCGTCAAGGAAGGTGCAGTTGATTGTGCTCTTGGCAAATCAGTTTGCCAATCAGGGGTTGCAAAGGTGAGGTGGCAGGTCAGGAGTCCATCAGTGGGAAGAGCAGACACATGTCCTGTCATTGTATGCATCTCTCCCAGAGAAGAGAGTTCTCTGGGTCAGAATCAGCACTGGATGTCCAGACAGAAATCCCCAGGGTGGGGCAGCAAATCCGGACCACAGAGGCTACTGGGTAAAAGTCTCCACCCTCTAGCCTGGGCTCTGCTAGCAACCTTCTGGCCTGGATTTGATTTCTTTCAGGGTGGAACATGGTCTGGGTGACCTCATCAGTTCCCAGACAGTAATGATGATAATCGTGATGATCCTGGGTTCCTCCTGAGCATCTGCCATCTTCCAGACCCACAGCCATTATACACGGGCCTTGTTTCCCATTTTCAGAGGCCGAAACTGGGCCTCTGAGTGGGTGAGTCATGAAGTCATGGGCTCAGGGGGTAGATGGAGTTTCAAGACTAGTGGTGTCTGCCTCCTCTGCCAATGCACCTGACCACAACCTTCTTCTGGTTGGTGGATCTCACAGGTGAATCGATTCATTGGGTTTGGCTCAGTCCCATGGGAGTTGAGTCACGCTGAACCAGACTGCCTAAACCTGTTCCTCCCTGGGAAGCAGATACAAAGCTAATCTCGCAACCTAATCTCACCGAGGGCAAGACTCTGGACTTTAGTAACCCCACTGCACCCTCCTCCCACACAGAGTTGCAGACAATGGGCCTCCCCCAGGCAGGAGCAGCTACCATGGGGTGAATGGCTGCAGATATATCTGACTTTGCTTGGCCAGGGAGTGGGTGACACAGAGTCGGCAAGCTGACTGGCTTGAAATGAGGCTCAGACTGTGAGTGACTGGGTTATGCTGACTTGGGGCAGTTTCTTTACTCCTCTGTGCTTCCACCTTCACCTGGAAAACAGAGACCAGTGCAATCCCAACCTGAGGAGTACAGGAGAGAGCGAGGGTTAAGTGCACCAAGTCAGCAGCGGGGGGTGGGGGGTGTGGGGGGGAGGGAGAAGGGAGAGGGAGTGTCTTTGTGGCTGCCACTATTGCTATGCAAGTTCCTAGTGTAGTGGAATATGAACTCGAATGGAGGCAGTGCCATTTTTTAACCATGCGACTTTGATCAAATTACTGAACTTCTAGACGCCTCAGACTCTAGATCTTGTGATTGACTAATTTAGAATGTTTTGAGGGTGGCTGCCAGGTGTCTTCTCTCAAAACTATTTCATTCTGTTAATACAGTTGGAAACACCAAATTGTAAGGTATGGTTCCTATAACATGTAAACACCTCCAGCCTGAGGTCTGACCAGGATGACAACAAAGACTTGGGGGCTGCATGGATTTGACCAGATTACCCTTCTCTGAGGTCTTCCAGTAGTTCATTGGGTTTGCTTGGGCCAGAAGGCAAGTTTGCTAGCAGAGGAGCAGAGCAAGTGTTGTGACTGAAAAATATCCCTGTAAATTTTGTACTACAAGCCTCATCCCTGTACCTATAGATCTCTCCAGTCAATTGACCAGGCAGCTGTCTTGCAATTTGCTTAGCCTAGTTGAGTGTGGGAGGGCTCCTAGAGTTGTCTTCGTTATCGAATCATCCCCATTGGCATTCCTGGAGCCTCACATTCCACTAGTTCCTCATCATATGTTTCCTCCCAAAGGACTGGATGTTGACCAAAGATCAAAGACCTCAGCCTTCAATATAGATAACACCTCAACCTAAAATAAAAACCCTCCCCCCTGGACCGATAGGGAACATGTTGATAAATGTTGAAAAGATAAATGGAGCAAAGTTGTCAAAGACTTCATCTTGCTTGAATCACCATGGAAAGAGCGATCAGCAAATCAAACAACGTATTGCATTGGGCCAATCTGCCCCACAAGACCTATTGGAAGTGTTAAGGGGCAGAGATGTCACCTTGAGGACTAAGGTGCACGTGACCAATCAGGGCCCTTTCAGTCACCTCATATGCATGTGGGGCCTGAACAATGAATAAGGAAAAGCAATGAATGGATGCATTTGAATGCTGGTGGTGGTGAAGCATATTGACAGGAGTATGGACTGCCGGGAGAATGGACAAAACTGTCTTGGATGAAGTGCAGCCAGCATGCTCCTCTGAAGCAACAATGTGCTGGAACATGCTGTCAGGGATGGCCAGGCCTTGGGGAAGGAGCTCACGCTCGGTAAACGAGGATTGACACAGTGGCTGCAACAAGGGTTGTGGGGATGGTACAGGTCCGAGCAGGATTTCATTCTCTTTTTATCCAACCACAACATGTCTGTGCATGGACTGGAATGGGTCTTCTCTGAATGAGAATGCAACATTGCTCGAGTCGATGTGGAGCAGCGGTGCTCAACCTCCCTAAGGCCACAACCCTTTCATACAATTCCTCGTGTTGCAGTGAACCCCAACCATAAAATTATTTTCATTGCAACTGCATAACTGTAATTTTTCTACTTGTTCAAGCCCCGAAAGGGGTCGCGACCCACTGCAGTTGAGAACCGCTCCTGTAGAGTGTGTCTTAAAACTATCCTTGCCTGATATGAGTCTTAGCGCGGAGACGGCCAAGTCATCCAGTAGAGTGAGCCTAGCAGCACGAGAGCAAAATGCTGTCCAAGAAATGAAGCATTCTTCATGAAGGTTGCTCACTGGTAGCATTCCTGCTACAGCTGTGGCAGTGAGGTTGGTCACATCAGAGGCTGGAGAGGAGGAGCCAGGAAAGACCCCACCTGGGGAGCTCAGCTGTGCAGCAGGTGGCTGACCACTATCTCCCAGCCAACTAGTGGAAACAAGTGCCACAGATGACTCGAGCTTCTTGGCTTGGGGTCTAACCCTCCTGGTTCTGCTTTCCGGGCCCAGGCAGCCTGCCCAGTGTCTACCTTCTCACAAGGACCCCCTCTCAGACTCTCATGTGCTGAGCCCCAGGCTCTCGGTAAGGGAAGGCAGGCTCTCAGTGTGAGCCGCTGTGAGTAGTGGCGTAGATACTGGTAACTCAGTGTCTGGGTGAAGAGTTGATCCTGTCACTTGGTGGCTCTGTGGAGTTACTGCCACTGGGAGAGGCCCGGGGGACCCTCCTGGTCTGTATCGATGCCTCTTTCTGGTTGTATAAAGGATGGGTGCCTTATATATTCTAGGTCAGGCAATACATGCTGGTGCTTTGACCCACCTAGGCAATTCCCGTCTCGTGCCTATGCCAAAAAGTTGCAATTGCCGTTCAGATTGGACCCTGCCTCTCATTGCTTTAGTTTCTCTACTTCCCCCAATAAGTGCCCAGGACCAACCTGACCTTCCAAGACTCTACTAACCTCTGTCCACCCCACAGACTTGCCTCAGGCGCCCCCCTCTGAACCAGCCCAGGGCAGCAGCAGCAGGCACCAAGCACAGAGCTGTCAAACTTTAGGGCTAGCTCTACCACTTCCTCCCATGGGCAAATTATCCCCATGCCAGGGCCACCAGGAACATTGGTGAAACGAAGGTTTGGGCTGCTTGTGTGAACAAACGATTCCTTCCACCCATCCACCCATCCACGGCATCCACAATCAGCGCCATCTCAGGCTGGGCTCAGGCTGGTTCACTGGTAGAATGTTAGACTCCCAGGAAGGAGACCCCAGTTCTATTACCAGCCCATGAATCCTCAAGCATGGTCAGCCCCGTCTGTCCGTGGAAGCTTATGTGCTGTCTTGCTGAACAGGTTTCAGAAGAGCTTCCAGACGAAGATGGACTAGCAAGGAAGGTCATGATCAATTTCGGAAAATCACCCAATCAAACCTGATGGGTGGCTATGTACGCAGCCAGGGCCAGCATCTTCCTCACTGCAGTCGGACTGGTCCCACGTCAGGGACTAACTTGACAGCAGCTAGCAACAATGACCGAAGTGGAAGGAGTTGAACTGGTCTTGCCCTAGGCCTCACACCCCTCACACTGGTGAAGAAGGCAGACCTGAGGAGGAGGATATCTCTCAGGGGCATGCCCCAAGGGATGCATCTGCCAGGGCCACAGGCTAAGAAAACAGCAACAAGCTCCCCTCCAGCCAGGCATGAGTCTTCAGTCCCTGCGTTTGCTGCCTGGAGGAGGCCCAGAAGTCTGCTCCCTCTTCAGGCCCAGATATCCTCCTTACTCAGCATCCTATAATGTCTGCCTCCCTCCAGCCGCTTGGTCCTTCAAGTCCCTTGTCCTAGAGCACAGCACAAAGGCCTGGTTGTGGGCCTGTAGCCCAAGCAGCAGACCAGACTCTGGGTGACTCCATATCTTGCCACTTCTATTGTGGGGTGCCCAGGCTCCTTGATGGAAGCAGGCATGTGTGAGTGGGGGCTGGGTGCTGTCAGCCAGCTTGGTCCACCGCTGGCAGAGCTGAGCTGGCAGGTGGCTCACAGGCAGGGGCAGGCGGGCAGAGGTGGGTCCCCAGCATCACTCCTTCTGGAAAGGGATGGTTTCCAGGTGGGCCAGGGGGGCCGTCCTCCCTCCCCCGCGATGCAAACCCACCCTTAGAGTGGCTGGGAGACAGTGCGTGGCGAAGGGACTGCTGGGGCCATGATGCTTGTAGCCTTTCCCCTGCAAAAAGCCAAGCGCCTGCGGGTGGGGCTGCATGTGGTCCCCATCAGGCACTCTCTGCTCCCAGAGAGCAGAGGACATCCTGGTGACAAGTCACTTCTGGAAAGGCACATAAGATTTGAGAAGCAACCCCACACCCGCGCACGTGGCTGCCACAGCCCCTTGAGGCCTGCCAGAGGCAGCAGGGGAGTGAACAGGATGGGCGGGGCTCCTGAAGAAGCCACTGCCATAGGTGGATTGCATGGATCCCAGCAGAGTTTAAGGGACCTCAAGAAGCAGGCCTTAATCCAGGGCTTTTCAGGTCCCTCCTGGTCTCACTTCTGCCTTCTGCTTTGGCCTCGATTCTGCTCACGCACTTGAGCAACGATTTTTTTTTTTCGGAGCACACCATGTTCCTGGCCACTTCAAGGGTTTTCACAAACTGTTCCTGCAGCAAGAAAAGCCCCCTCCACTCCCACCCCTCACTCCCCCACCCTCTTGCTTTCCCTCAAGGAAAACTGCTTAAGCCTGTCCTTCCAGTGCCAGTCAACTCTGCTGTCACCACCATGGAAGTCCCTCCCTGTGACTGCCAGGAGTGGTACCAGGTCTAGAACACAGTGAGAGCCCATGGGGCCATGGCAGGGAGTGCCCTGAGGGAGGGAGGGATGAGGGCCTCTGGAGAAAGGAGAAGCTGCACCTGACAGTGCCTTGCAGACGCCTCAGCTGGGAGCTCTAGTTTAGCCTTTCTCTTCAAGTTTTAGGCTTCTCCCGTGAAACTGCAGGCAGGTCTGCCCATCTAGCCATTGCACTTTGGAAAGTCCTATTGGCGTCATGTGATGCTGCTCCTCATCAATGGTTGGTCCAGGGTGTTGGGCTACAGTCTGAGCTAAGAGACACCGAAGCTCAAGTGCTTGAACTAAGTGTCATGTGGTGCTGTGGCCAGTACTGTATAACACGGCCCCATAGGCAGCACCATGAGCCCCAAGCAAGCTAAAAGAGAGAAAACATACACGCCCTGCTGAGCGAGTCAGTCTGCACATGGAACTGATGCTCTGAACGAGGGAGCTACACTAGACCCTGTGGTCCCTTAGAAGGACAGAGAGGAAAGACTTTGTCCCCCTTGTTGCCCAACATTTCTGACTTGCTATCCATGGAAGTCCTGTGCATCGTCCTATGTATCCTTATATACACACCTCTTTCTATCTGAGGTTGCTCTGTTGTTAACATGCTTTAAAATGAGAAAAAATGATAAAAATAAAAAAATTCACTGTCAGTGCCTTAGTCCTTAGAATTTCTTGACTCATTCATTCAATGGAAAAGTTCTAACTACCATGTGCCAGGACCCCGGGCAGGGAGAGAAATTAAGACCTAGTATTTTCCCTCAAGGAATCTTCTGCCTTGTTACATGCCTCTAGTTCAAGGCAGTCTGACACTGGCACAAAGAGGAAGGCGGTGCACTGCCATGAGGGAACAGCTGTTGGACCAAGGAGGGCCTTCAAGGATGGGTGGGCTTGAACACTGCAAAGAGGAAGAAGTCATGAAGCATGGAAGAATCAAAAGCAGGGTCCTCAAAAGGGGCATGGTATGCATGGGACACATGCAGGCATGGCAAGGGAGAAGCATGGGTGAGTTTGTCATACAGGTTTGATTGTGATTGTGACAGACCTTGAATGGCAAGTCAAATAAATATACTATCATGGAGTCCTAAGAACAGGAAGACCCTTAGATGTCATCTAGACTGGTTTGGGTAAAGGAATTTTAGAATGGTGTCCATCACCCCCAAGTGCATCACAAGGATTAATTAGAGATAATGCAGTCTCAAAAGCAGTGACTCGGGAACTATTCTACGGTCCTCAACAAGTTACAGTAGTAGGAAGACCTCTTACAGTCCCAAGTCTGAGAGTGCAGCATGCCGTCTGATCTGGCAGTCTCTGAAGTTAGGGCACAGGAGAAGGCGCCCCTGGCATGCCTGCAGCAGGCACAGTGCCGTGACCCTCCACAGCACCTGCTCTGAGAGGTAAATATTATCAACCTTCACATTTGAGGACATCAGGCTCTAGGCAGGAATGTTCTAGAGAAAGTCTTCAGGCCCTGCAGCAGGAAGGAGTGAAGCAGGTTTGTCTGAATGGACAGCCGTGTGCTTCTAGTACCTTTCTCTGCTCCCTTGAGGGACTACGCTCATGAAGGAACTGTGAAACATCATTCGTCAAAGCTAATGGCAGATTGACTGAAACAGATGGGTGAAGGGCTTAGATCATAATATAAACGAAACTGTCAGTCACTGGTTGGGAATTTAATTATATCCTCATAAAATATGCTTTGAATTCCCGACCTTTGTACTTGAGAGGTCCAGTATGGACATAGAAGATTTCTTTTGTGGTGTTAATGAGGTCGTTCCAGTGCAGGCTGGTTCCTAGACCCAATTACTCTGTTTTGTAAAAAGACCAGAATAGACAGAGACACATGGCAAACACTGAGGGGGAACGGATGTCATGTGAGGCACAGAACACCCTGAGCTGCCAAGAGCGATGGGCTTGGCTTGAACAGGAGCCTTCAGATCAGCAAGAACAAACCTCTAAGCCACCCGTTTGTGTATTTGTGTTACCTCAGCACTAGTAACTAAGACACGGAACACACGATATGTCTAGAGATGCACTTGGCAAGAGAGTCAGTTTTTAAATAATGTATGGACTACATTTATATAAGCCTTGACCGCATTCCCAAACTTGAGAAGCCCCCTGGACCTTATAGACTCATCTGAGCACTATTGACTGTAGTCCTTCTGGCTTCCGAGAAATGTTGGTACACAGGGGACAGGTGAGAAAGAGCATCTGTGGGCAGGGCGTGGGGGAGGAGGTCAGGGTTTGCTACTCTTGAGGGCTGGAATCGGAGGAAGGGGCTCAGGGTCAGAGGTGATCTGGAGCCAACAAGAGCTCAGGACGAGAGGATGGTGCAGTGGTTAGAGGGACAGCAGAGCCCTGGGGAAAAGCGGGAACCACGGATTTGTATAGAATCCACGGGGCCAGGAAATGTCCAAACTGAGCAGGCATCAGCATCTGGGGAAAACCCACGTCCCCAGGGGAAGCCTCAGTGCCCAGTTCCACATTTAAGAAAGGGCCTCTGATGGCGCTGGCCTTGGGCTTGCTGAGACTGTAGCAACATCACCTCTTTGCCTGGCCTGGCTGCTGCTAGCGCCGTCTCCATTCAAACGCAGCAGGCCATCAGGCACCTGCTCAACCACTGGGAAAGGCCTTCCTTCAGATGGCAGATGCTACCATCCGCTCTACCCGTTTGGGGAACCACGTGTAACTTTGTGTGTGTTTACACGGGTGTCCGAATGGGACAGGGCCAGGATAAAACCACTTCCAGGTCTCAGGTCTTAGGACTAGGCAGGATGGTTTATTTAAGGAACAAGACTTCAAGGGCCCAAGAGAGATTCAACATGCATATTTCTCCAGCAATTACGCATGTGCTTTCCCTTGAAAAACAGTCAGCATGCCCTGCCTGGAAGAAAAGCCTGATTCAAAAGGAAGCCCCGCGTTGCAGGCACCCTGAGAGCAGCCCTGTTTCCCTAGCTCTGGGAGTGACATCAAAGCCGCCCTAGTCACTCCGCTCAGCCCCTGCCTTGGCTCCTCTGGAGGCAGACTGGGGAGTAGGGCGCCCTGTCTTGAAAAATGAGACAGGCTGGGCCTGAAACTTTGATTTCTGGTTCAAATTGCCCTGAGAAATGTGAAGGAGGAATTTTCCACTCCTCCTTGTCCTGATTCAGCTTGGCAGTCTTTGGTGCCCCAGACTAAGGCAGGAGAAATCTGTTTCAAGCCAGCACCCAGCCAAACTCACGCCCCACGTGAATGGTTCTCTGTGCAGTTCCTGGTATCAGTGTCTCCTGCTGGCTGGAAAAGTCCTCCAGACTTCTGCTTTAGCTATTTTGTTCTGAGAGTAACCGGGCCAGACTATCAGGACTAGAGACTATCAGAGTGCCGTGTAAGGTCTCGCTGTGGGCCAGGGGCTTAAGTGAGAGATACAGCTTCATTTGATGCTAATTGACTAGTTACCACATTCCAGCATCGTGCCAGGATATGGAGGTCAAAATCGTCATAAGATTTTACAACCTTCTTCTCAGGAGCTTACAGTCCATGGGGATGAGTGTTGGGCAAACACCAGGCAGGACAGACTCTGATAGAGATTATAAGAGAGCTGCAGAGAGATGGAAGACCCGCTCTGACTGAGAGGCTTCAGGAAGTGCTTCCCAGAGGAGCTGGCACTGGTCCTGAGCTTTGAGAGATGAAGCCAATGAGAAAGGTGGTGGAGAGGGGCAGAGCTGCTAGCCCACAGAGAAAGGCACTGCAGTTAGAAAGCCCCTAGTACAGGGAGGTACTGTCTGCAGTCCAGGGTGACTAACAGGCAGAGAGTTGGCTGGGAGATAAGGTTTGAATAAAAGTCAGAGGCCAGGTCCATGAAGGACATTCTGAAGTCTGGACGAGGCACTGGGGAATCCTGAAAGGATTTATAGCTGAGGAGAGAACAGTTAACTGATTGTACAATAAGCCAGATGAGGGGTGGGGTTAAGCCAAAACGAGGCAAAGAGAATAAAAAGTTAAAGACAGGATCACAAGACACTTTGATCAAGAAAAAAGAATGATGAATATCTGATCCAGGAGAGAGGGTTTAATGACTCTTCAGCACTTGGACATGCTGGTCCGCATTAGAGGCCAGAGTGGGGAGTAGTAGACTCGTTGAAGTGACTTGAGGGTTTGTGGAGGAAGAGCTTCTCTGTCCACCTCCTGGGTTTCCCATTCTCCAGGGCATGGTGGCATAGGCAAGTTACCTGCAGGGCTGGGGCCATACTTTCTTGAGGGTGCACATCACAGAGTCAAGTTAGCAGCTCTCACTGTAGTCGCAGGCCATAGAGTCTAGTATCGCTCATTCATTTAAATGAGGTGAGCTGGGAGGGTGAGCTCACTCTGCACACTCTTCCTCTACTTCTGATGAGTCTGTCAGTGATAAAATCATTGAGGGACAAAAAGCTTCTATCGAGTGTAAAAAGGCCTAAGGAAGTATTGTCTCTTGCTTAAGAAGGGATGTTTGGGGGTGGGGCGGGGGGTGAGTGGGTGGATTAATGACTGCCATAGTGGCATTTGAGAGTGTGGAATTTCTAAAAATAAATTTGCCACGTACATGGCGGAGCGAGCCGGGACTGGGAGTTCTCCTGAGGCAAGAGGAGTGAAGGGGGACAGAGGGGGATGCGGCCGTGGTGGTGCTGACAATGAGTTTCCTTGGAGGCTTTTTTGGTCCCATTTGTGAGATCGATGTTGTTCTTAATGATGGGGAAAGCAGAAAAATGGCGGAAATGAAAACTGAAGATGGCAAAGTCAAAAAACACTATCTCTTCTATGATGGAGAATTGGTTTCAGGAAAGGTAAACCTAGCCTGTAAGCAACCTGGAAAGAGGCTAGAACACCAAGGCATTAGAATTGAATTTGTAGGTCAAATCAAACTTTTCAATGACAAGAGTAATACTAATGAATTTGTAAACCTAGTAAAAGAACTGGCTTTACCTGGAGAGTTGACTCAGAGCAGAAGTTATGATTTTGAATTTTTTTTTTTTATAAATAAATTTTTTTTTATTATTTATTTTTTTATTTTTTTTAAATTAGGCATCACTGCCCTGGTGGTGGGAGTAGGAGGCCCAGCCTTTGCTCCTGTGAGCGGGAATTGAACCTCCATCCCAGTGGGCCGCAGTCCCGCGCACAACCACTACGCCACCGGGGCTCAGCCCGATTTTGAATTTATGTAGGCTGAAAAGCCATATGAATCTTACATTGGTGCCAATGTCCGCTTGAGGTATTTTCTTAAGGTGACAACAGTAAGACCACTGATAGACTTGGTAAAAGAGTATGAGCTCATTGTTCACCAGCTTGCCATCTATCCTGATGTTAACAACTCTATTAAGATGGAAGTGCGCATTGAAGATTGTCTACATATAGAATTTGAATATAATAAATCAAAGTATCACTTAAAGGATGTGATTGTTGGAAAAATTTATTTCTTATTAGTAAGAATAAAAATCCAACATATGGAGTTACACCTGATCAAAAAAGAGATCACAGGAATTGGACCCAGTACCACAACAGAAACAGAAACAATCGCCAAATATGAAATAATGGATGGTGCACCAGTAAAAGGTGAATTAATCCCCATAAGACTATTTTTAGCAGGGTATGACCCAACTCCAACAATGAGAGATGCGAACAAAAAATTTTCACTAAGGTACTTTTTGAATCTGGTCCTGGTGGATGAGGAAGACAGAAGGTACTTCAAACAGCAGGAGATCATTTTATGGAGAAAAGCTCCTGAAAAGCTGAGGAAACAGAGAACAAACTTCCACCAGCGATTTGAGTCTCCAGAATCACAGGCATCTGCTGAACAGCCTGAAATGTGAACTGACTGGAGGACCACAAAAATCCTTCTGAAACTGTTGAGATCAAGTTCAACGATTAAAGATGTGGGTTGCAGTGTGTAGGGGGGAAAAAGGCCCAAACTCCACTTGTAATAGTCTTTCTTTATCTTATAATGCTGTGCTTATTGTGGGATACAACTAAATGTTCTCCATGAATATATTTTAAAAAAAGCTCTTTCTTTTAAACACTGGAACTTTCTTAAGCTCCCTTTTTTTTAATTGTACACTTTGATTTGATGACAAGTACTCAGATAATCATACACATACATATTAAGGATTTTCCTGTAAATTGGCTGTTATTTATAACTTTGCTTTCTTTTTGCCTAACAGTGAATACCTTTTCTTCTCTCTTGTCATGCTAATTCTCTACATGCAAAGGTTTAGATATTTGTGTTCAAATAAAATGAGAAAATCTAAGTGGTCCTTACACCCTGCAGAGATGAAAAAAAATTTGCCAAGCACCATCTGTACCTTCACTGGACTAAGAGGATTATGATATGTGAGGTCTGAACAACTGTTCTGAGTGTCAAACACAACACAGAAACAGAAAAATCCATAAACCTTAAATATACAGCAAACAAACCAGCATAAATTGAATATCTGCAGAACCACTGTCCAAGTGAAGACACGGACACTGTGTGTACCCCAGAGGCCATGAAGTGTTATTTGTGAGCATACATTAAATGAGACAGGACTAGATGCTGAACCTGAAAAGGACAAGTAAGTCACAACCCAGGTCCAACAGTCACCGCTCCCCCCCCCCAAAAAGGTGTAAGGGAAAACACCCAAGATATATCCTTCACATGAGGCACATATGTTAGAAGGTACATACTGATAAAGCAGATTTGTGAGCATCAGAACAAGATCAGAACAAGGTATGCTCACACCACTCTCTCAGCTGAGATGCTACCATTTGCTTCTTCCTGTACTTGGTGGCAGTTAGGTTTCTAGGGCCCGCAGGCATGCTGGCAGTGCTCCCTTGCTGGCCGAAGTACCATTGGCCACAGGCCAAGAACCAACAACCTTCTTTGCAAGACCCCGACACAGCATGTACCCCGGCTTGGTAACATTGATTCTTTTGCTTAATATTCACTGTATTGTTGTGAGATTTGTGAGACTTTTTCCCTCGGGAGCTTAGTGGTGCCCCTCCCATGTGAAGCATCTCCACTAATAGCCTGTGTGGAGAGGGAATGCAAGGTTTGGATTTTAACCTTTACATATATATATATATATATATATATATATATATATATATAATTATTGGTTGCAGTGCATAAAACCTAAGCATAGCAAAGACAATGTGCTATCTCCAAATCCCCCTAAACACATCCTTTCCTACTCCTTAAATTACCTTTCATCTTGATGGCAGCCACATCCCTGCTCTCCACCCACCCCCACTCCCCTACCCCCATCCATCCTACACACCTAAGTGTCTGTCTGCTCTGGTCTCCTGAGCACCACACTCAGATTGGATGGTCTGTGAATGTCCAACAAATGCAATCACTCCCATGTACTCCTTTGTAGTTGCCTTTCCTCGTGCAACTTTAGGAAGACCATCACTGATGTGGTGAGAAGCTGTACAGTAGGACTATACCACTACTTACCTATCCATTGGGTTCCCAACAAGCATTTGGGTTGCTTCCAGTTTGGGGCTATTATGAATCATGCTGCAAGGAACATCCTAAACATGTGTATTTCATTTTAGTCTTACCTGGGAGTGGAATTGCTGAATCATTGAAATGCCTATCTTGGTGTCTCGTTATCAACTGGGAGAGTGTCTGGGGTCTTAAATGCTTTTATTCAAACAAGTTGCCATCTAAGTGAGAAGTCGACTAAGTCCACATGGAAGAAGTACACCAGCTTGTGTGATCTAAAGATAACAATAACAAAATCTAAATATGACGGCAAAAGTATCAGAGCTAAAATTTCGAGCACCCAATCGGTAGAAGGATAAGGAGGACAGTGGGAGTCCTAAACCCATGTGCAGTATTTTCTTAAGAAAATACTGCTGAACTTTCCAACATTGTTACACCATTTTTTACTCCCACCAGCATTCCCCAAGAATTTCCATATCCCTGCAGATGCACCAATACCTGATATTGCAGTCATTTTTGACATATGATTTACGACTAAAGGTTTGAAGGGAAATAGATCAATTTCTAAAATGCAATAACATTTGTAATATAAGTACAAAGAATTACTTTTCCAGTAGAAGACAAATAATAATATGATATCATAAAAATGATCAATGTAAACCTCTGAATAAGCTTATAGAAGCAGGTTACCTAGGGGTTGGGGGAGGGGTAAGCCAAATTTGTAAGGTGATAATATGATATTTAATTTCTATCAATTTTTTAGTAAAAAAAAGAAAAAAAAATTTTTTAGTAATAATTTTATTGGGATTTAGATCAAGCATAATTTTACAATTGCTATCACCATCAGTTTCAAAATATTTTCATTCTTCTAAAACTCTTTGAAGTCAGCTCCCCTTTATCCCCTCCCTTCCCCTCCCTAACATGCCAGTATGCCTAATGGGGTTACACAATCCTCACTGCTATCAGTTCTCTCTTCCCCCTCCTCCAGCCTTCCAGTACCCTCAGGGAACCATTACTTCCTTAACTATTGTTGAAAGGTTATCTATCTTGGCTTTCATGCATTGAACACTCTTTATTACACAAATAAACATATGTGGGTAGGTCTAACAAGATTAATGAGGCAAAACAAAGACCATAATAGTAAGGGGAAGAAATATTAAAGAACTTGAGGATAGTTATGTGTTTCTTCAGTGTTATACCATTCCTTAGATTTATCATCCCTTCTGTGTGGCCCTTCTATGAGGGACCGTCCAATTATCCTAAAGATGAGTTTTAAGTCTCCACTTTGTCCATGCTCCTTGCTTGATTTTGAACTTCTGATACCTATTCCTGTCAAAAGATCGTGATCACACAGGCTGGTGTGCTTCTTCTATGTGGGCTTTGTGGCTTCCTTGCTAGGTGGTCGCTTCTTTATTTTCAAGCCTTTAAGACTCCTAGATGCTATATCTTTTAATAGCTGGGCACCATCAGCTTTCTTCACCACATTTGCTTATGTACCCATTTGTTTTGTCTTCAACAATGGTGCCAGGAAGGTGAGTATCATACATTACCACATTCTTCGGGGAGGTGGGTGGGGTGGGTGGGGTGGGGGTGGGGTGGGAATCACTGCCCTCTGGTGGTCGTGGGAGCTACCCAGCCTTGCTGCTGCTGGATTTGAACCACCAAGCCAGTGGGCCACAGTCCCGCACTCAACCACTATGTCACTGGGGCTCAGCCAGTACCACATTCTTAGAACAGATCATTCTTATATTTAGATAAGAGTTTAGTAGAGGTCTAGAGTCCACCTACTTCCTTGTATTTACACACATATACATACATACATACATTGACAAACAACCTATATTTATTTATACATATACCCATCTCTATTTATACCTATATATAAATTTTACTTTCTTCTTATTTCCTCTTTTTCTTTCTTCTTGCCCCACTATCATGTTTACCCATTGTGTACTTCTCAGTAATTCCTCTTGGATTTCAATTGATCAAACATGACCAGGAACGCTACACCCTCCTCACCATCAATTTTAGAACCCTTGCTTTTCCCTTCCCGGTTGTTAATGGTTCATTGTTCCCCACCACCCTCACCTCACCTTCTCCCTTCCCATTCCCCACACTCCTTAGAACTGTCACTCCCTTGGCTTTCTCCTTAGGATTGCTTGTGCGGCCTACGGTATATAGATAGACATTGATATTTATTTAACAAGCAGGAGCTATTATAATCCATCAGTCCAGTCCCATTTAATTTCAGGATTCCATGTCCTGGGACTCCCTTACCTAACAGCATTTATAAGTGCTTTTAGTCCTCAGCATTCGTGACCAAGAGGTGTGCTTCCTACAAGTTCCCATTGCTCTTCCTGCAGTCAGAGAATAAAATGGTATTTTGGTAGTCATTGAGATGGAAATATACAAGAATTTAGGACCAATGTATGTTTATAGATTTGTTGGTTTTTAAAATGTGCAATAATACTATTAAATGGTTATATTCACTTGCAAAGTGTCATTTAAATAAAAACATGGGTCTGGTTTATGAAGGTTACTTACTTTGTAATATTTACTTGCATTTGTATATCACATTTACTGCTCCCTTTCTGCAGTGGTGGATATTTGCAAGTAGTTCTCAAAGGATAGTTTTTTGTTGTTTGCTTGGAAAACTAAACTAAATCTGTTCCAAATATGGCAATCTCTGAGTACAAAAATGTCTGCCATATTACTGTCTGGTATTTTCTGAATGATTGAAATATTAAACAATTTAATCATATTCTAAAGTCCAGTATCAAGAACCCCAAATCTCAAGGGCCCAGGGAGCAGAGAGTGGGTACGTTCCTGGGTAGTTTGGCCAGGAGCCTGTAGAGATAACTCAGACCAGACACCCAGAGGTAGACCTGGATCTAGTAAGGCAGAAGACTGTATGTACCTCCCAAGTCCCCCAAGTTGCAGTCCGGTTTGGTACAGTCAGACCACATAGGGGTAGGGTCTAATGCCAGCTTATCACCGATAAAGTGTGTGTGAAACTCGAGGCATGCAGCGTCATACCTCAACCCTTCTTCTGCAAAGTAAGGCATAGGAAACCTATCAGACACAGTTGTTAGCAAATGAAATGGAGTCATGTACATGCTAGGCAGCCCTGTGTTAGGATTGCATGAGGAAAGTAGAACCACTCTCAGAGATACAAAACAAAGATTTTCTTGTATAAGGATTAGATAGAGAGATGGATAGGGTCTGTGGAGTTGACTTTGATTCTTGATGACCTTATGTGCCATTCCTGCACTATCCTCATGATGTCATTGCTAGCATGTTCAAATCTACTGTTGTGTCTGCTCTGCCAATCCATCTCATTGGTCAGACCTTACCAAGGAGTCCTGCTAGAACTTGGGAACTTGACCGTGGGCCACGAAGTGGCCACGTGACTTGAGTTATCATGTCTGACTTGCTTGCTTTAGACACATCAAGTGGAACCACTCACTGGAGAAAGCCTTCCCATTTGGAGAAGTAGAAGATCGTTTCATTTGCTAGCAACTGTGTCTGATAGGTGAAAATTGTTTCTTAGCGGGACAATAATTAACTGCAGAATATGGCAGAGTTTTACACCTAAACCCTCAGGCTTGCTCTGACTTTCTGTTATGTTGTAGTTGTTGTTGTCAATTGCCATAGAGTTTGCTCCGACAGACAGGATGTACAACAGCATGAAACAATGCTTGCTGGTTCTTCACCATCCCCACGATTGTTCTTAGGCTTGAGCCCATGTTTGAAGCTACTGGGTCAATCCATTTCATTGAGGATCTTCCTCTTCTTCACTCCCCTTTGTTTTACTAAGCATGATATCCTTTTCAAGGAACTGGCCTCTTCTGATAACATGTACAAAGCACACGAGTCAAAGTTTCACCATGCTTGCTTTTAAGGAGCATCCTGGGTGTTCTTCTTCTAAGACAGATATATTTGTGCTTTGGCAATCCATGGTATTTTCAATATTCTTTGCCAGCACTACAATTCAAATGCACCAATTCTTCTTCGCTCTTCTCTATGCAATGTCTAACTTTCACATGCATTTAAGATGACTAAAAATAGTACGGCTTTTAGATCGGGGGAACTTTAGTCTTCAAAGAAACATTCTTGCTTTTCAAGACTTAAAAGAGGTCTTGTGCACCAGATTTACCCTGCGCAGTACTTTAGTTGATTTCTTGACTACTGCTTCCTGAACATTGATTGTGGATCCAAGCAAAACAAAATCCTTGATAACTTCCATCTCTTCTCCATTTGTCATAATGTTAGCTGTTGGTCCTGTTTTGAGGATTTTTGTTTTCTTTACTATGAGTTGTAATCTATACTGAAGACTATAATCCTTGATCTCCATCAGCAAGAGCTTCATGTCCTACTCAGTTTTGGCAAGCATCTGTGTCATGTGTAATCCTTCCTCTAATTCTACATATTCTTCATATAATCCCACTTTTTTGATGGCACACAGATTGAATAAGTATGATGAGAAGTTACAGCCCTGACGCACACTTCCTTGTTCTGTTGGCACAACTGCCTATTCACCCTTGTACAAATTCTTCAGGAGCACAATGAAGTGTTCTGAAAATCCCATTCTTCTCAGTGCAATACATAGTTGTCATGGTCCACACAGTTGAATGCCCTTGTACAGTCAATAAAATACAAGTAAACATCTTTCTGGTATTCTCTGCTTTCCGCCAAGACTTATCTGGCATCAGCAATGATTTCCCTTGTTCCATGTCCCTCCTCTTCTGAATCTGGCCTTAACCTCTGGCAGTTCCCTGTCAGTGTAGTACAGCAATTGTTGAATGAAATTCAGCAAGATGTTGCTTGCATCATGTGATGTCAGTGATATGGTTTTATGATTTGAACACTGTTGGGTCGACTTTCTCTGGAGTGAGTACACATAGGCATCTCTTTTAGTCAGTTGGGCAAGTCTTCTAAATTTCTTGGTATAGACCAGTTCTTCCCATGCTTTATTATTAGTTAGTTGAAATTTTTCAATGGGTCTTTCATCCATCCATGAATCCTTGTTTAGGGGCAATACCTTCAATGCAGCTTGGATGTCTTCCTTCAGTACCATTGGTCCTTTCTTGCTTATATGCTACCTCCTGATGAAGTCAAATGTTGTTTGATTCTTTTTATTATAGTGACTGCATATTCTTTCCATCTTCCTTTGATGGTTCATGCACTATTCAGTGTTTTGACCATAGACTCTCTCAGTATTGCAACTCAATACTTGAGGTTTTCTTTAATTCTTTCAGTTTAAGATATGCTGAATGGATTCTGCTTTCCTCCCAACTCTAAATCTGCACACCTTTCATTATAGAATTTGACTTTGTGTTCTTGAGCTGCCCTTTGAAAAGTTCTGTTCAGCTCTTTCACTTCATTATTTCTTCCATTTGCCTTGGCTACTCTATGCTTAAGAACAGTTTTCAGAGTCTTTTCTGATATCTACTTTGATTTTTAATTTCTTTCCTGTTCTTTTAATGACCTTTTGCTTTTTTCATGTATAATTTTCTTGATGTTATTCCATGGTTTATTGGATCTTTTAACATTAATACTAAAAGCAGCCAGTCCATTCTGGAGATGTTCTCAAATATCAAATGGGATATCCTCAAGATCATATTTTGCTTCTTGTGTACTTGTTTCATTATCTTCTGCTTCCACCTTAACTTATATATGAGAAATTGATGGTCTGTTCCACAGTCAGCATCTAGCCCAATTTTAGCTGCTGAGTTTGAGGTTTTCCATAATCTCTTCCCATAGATGTAGTTAATTTAATTTTTTAGTATTCCATCAAGAGCAGTCCATGAGTATGCTCACCATTTGTATTGTTAAAGAAAGGTATTTGTGACGATGAGGTTGTTGATCTTGCCAACTCTAGAGATTTCCAGCTTCATTTCTATCATCAAGGTCATAGTATTCCTTCCTCTTTTCCAACTTTCATGTTCTTATTTTCAATAATTATCAATGCATCCTGATTGTGTGTTTTATTAATTTCATACTGAAGAGGTTGGTAGAATTCTTCAATTTCTTTATCACTAAGTATCTGGTGCATACATTTATATAATAGTTGAATTGATTGAATTTCCTTCAATATAGAGAGATAATCTATTACAGACAGAATTGCACTTCAAGAAATTTCTTGGCATATTCTTTTGACTATGAGTCTAATGCTATTCCTCTTGAATCTGTCATTCCCTATATAGTAAATCTTATGACTATGTGATTCATTTCAGCTCATTAACAGATCAAGTTCTTGATCTTCATGTAGCCCATTAATTTCGACTACTTTAAATTTCCATGGATTCATACTTCATATGTTCTAAGCACTGATTATTGATATTTTCAGTTGTTTTTTTTCTCAATTTGAGTTGTGCTCCATTAGCAAATAAAAACCCAGAAGGCTTTACTACAGCAGGCTATATGCCATCCATGTCATATCCTTGACTTGACTTTGAGAAGGCAGTTTCCATCATATATTGAGTGCCTTCCTACCTGGCTTTATCTCTGACAGTTGTCTTTTTCTGTTCATTAGGTTTTCAGTACTTGGCAATGTTTCTATGCTACCCATACATTTTCGGTGACTAAATTACTCTGAAATGGATAGTCCATCCCTTTTTTGTAGTCTGTTCTCAGAAAGCTCTGCTGAAACCTTTTCACTTTCGGTGACTCTGCTGGTATTTAAATGATCAGTGACATAGCTTTCAGCATCACAGCAACATACAAGCCACCACAGTATGACGAACTGGCATATGTGGGTTGGCATTTCATTACAGAGGCTGCTAAAAGCTTTATACCTCTTAATGGTCACTGATTCTTCTAGCACAGTGAGGGGATGCTGAATCTTAACTGACAAAGACCGCTGCATCACTTTGTGGAGACTGATGAGTGACTTTCCTTTGATCCTCCTACCATCCCTTTCCAGATCATTCTTTTTTCAACTTCTACAATAATTGTGATGCCTATGCAATAACCCTCTACTCCATCTCACTCTGTGATAGCTTTATTGATCTAGGCAGTGGGTTGGACAAATGCTAGACTAGTTGCTGATCCATTATGTAATATAATCTGATGACCTTTCCATAATGTGATCGATCAGTCTGTTGAAAGTCAATTTTCCTTGGGGTGTCAAAAGGCCCTAGTATTTTGTTGGAGCCCACTTATTCTCATTCTCTTTGCACTTTTCCTGTCAGCTGACCCACCAATTTGGGGATGAAAACCTGCAGAATTTTCCATCTGCTGCCTGACCTATGGAGTTTGGATTTTTTAGTCCTCACAATTACCTGAGCCAACTCATTGATGTACACACACGTTCACATGGGAAGAGATAAGAAGAAGAGGAGGAGGAAGAGGAGAGAGGATGAAAGGAGAGAGGAGGAGACTTATAACAACCCTACATAGGGCTTCTAATACTGTTTTTATTTACTGGCACAGACAGCCTCATCTTTCACTCACAAAGTGGCTGATGATCTTGAATCACCAACTTTAAGATTAGTACACAGTGACACTAGGGTGTCTCTCTCTGTGTCTCTGTGTCTCTCGTGTGTGTCTCTCTCTATAGATATATATATATACTCTCACACATATATACTCTCAATATATAGAATATATATATACACATATATTCTCTCTAGAGACTCCTGAATTAGACCCACTCATAGTGGTTCTGATATCCTCATCAAACCCTACCTGGTTCACTTATGTATGGTATACATTTTGGACTTTATGGTCCACACAATCTTTGACAACTACCCAACTCTGCAGTGACAGAGAAACCAACCATAGACACTATGATAATGAATGGGTATGACCATTTCCAATAAAAATTTACTTACAGAAACATATTGGGGCAGATGCTATCCTGCTTTACAATGTCATTGTAGAGGAGAGACAAACACAAACTGCTCATCATGGGACAATATGATACAAGAAGTATATACAAGAGGCTATGAAAGCTGAGTACATACCTGGATGGGAATGGGGTAAGACCTCTGCAATAATTTTTCTGGAATTATGAGCCCTGGCTCAGTATTTCTCAGTCATTGCCTTCCAAAGAGCCAGGGAATGGCTTGCAGATTAATGCAGGGTGGGAGCTTGAACTTACTTCTTATCAGAACATGAGTTTCCCTCATGAACTGACTGTCTTCGTAGGCCTGAGTCTGTTTTATGGGTGCTTGGCCCACTGTCTGCTTCCCCCAGAACTCCACCTAATCTAGAGAACTTTACCTTAGCAGCTGTAGAAACTGTGAGCTTGGCATAACACAACTCTAGGAAGAGACTTCCTTGTATGTCACCTTGACTTCTGATCTGGATCTTGGCAACAGCGATCCTAGTATGTTGGTCACCAGTCTGGGTCTCCTAGAATGTCCTCCGTAACACAGCTCAAGGACAGGTCCAGTATGCTCACTATGAACCAATGAGACTGGATGGACATTGCAAGTAGGTTGGCCTCCACTAAATACAAGGAAGACCTCTTCAAAAACAGAAATTTCCTCCATTGAAAATAGCTTGCCTGGGGAGGTGAGTTTCTGACCAGTAGAGAATCTGAGCAATGAATGAAGGATCACTGGAAGGAGAGGAATCAATATTACAATGCAAAACAAAAACTCCTGGACTCAGGAGTCTATCTCCTCTTCTGCCCCACTCTCCTACCAGCCAGCTCTGTCACTATGGGCAAATTTCTTGGCTTCTCTAAATTTGGATGTGGTAATTGGCATATGGAGATTCGATGTCTCTTGTAAACTGTACTGATCATTAAAAATTAAAAGAGAGAGTCTCCAAGTTCCCAGCATGCAGCAGCCAGGCACCCAGTCCATTCATGACAACTTTAGAGGAGCTAAGCTATCAGGTGAAGTGGACCAACCAATTGGGATGATAATCTCTTCTGAAGTCTGAAGTTGACAGTTCTTTTATGAACATATCTTGCAGAAGTTCCTTTCCGTAACAGATGCAAGTTCATGGGATCCCCAAAACAAAGGAATGTGATCTCAGAGGGTGTGTGTGTATGTGTGTGTGTGTACATCAAGGCTCAGGTAATTGTGAGGACTAAAAATTCAAAATTCCATACGTCAGGCAGCAGAGTGGAAACTTCTGCAGGCTTTCATCCCCAAATTCGTGGGTCAGCTGACAGGGAAAGTGCAAAAAGAATGAGAATAAGTGGGTTCCAACAAAATACTAGGGCCCTTCAACACCCCAAGGAAAAATGACTCTCAACAGACTGATCGAGCAAATTATGGAAAGATCATTAGGTTGCATTATATAATGGATCAGAGACAGAAAGAGAAAGCACTCTAGAACTGGACACAAATGAACACAAACACAAACAGCTTTTATGTGCAGGGAAAACAATGGTAAGCTTTTTATGCCATAGAAGTTTTGCAGGTATAATGCATTTTAGTTCAAAGGAATTCTGGCATAAAGTGTTTCATTTCATGTTCAATAAAGCTTTACTCTGTTGATGTCTATATTAACAAAGCTTTCATTGAGGTTTAAAAACCCTGGTAGTGTAGTGCATTATGTGTGGGGCTGCTAATTGCAAGGTCATTGGTTCAAATCCACCAGTCACTCTGAGGAAGAAAGATGAGGCTTTCTACTCCCATAAAGATCTAGAGCCTCAGAAACCTAAAGGGATAGTTCTTCTCTGTCCTTTAGGATCACTATAAATTGGGATCAATTAGATGGGAGTAAGGTTTTTTCTCCCCATCATGGAGGTTTAAGGATGGGGAGAAGCAATTTTCTTTTTAAAATGTCTGTGTTTTCCTATCTAAAATACATTATTTTGTCATATCTTACATTGTGGGATGTCTCCCTTCACCCACTTCCCTGTTGTTAGCTCCCCAGGGAGGAGGTTATATGCAGATACTTAAATTGGTTTTCCCTTTCTACCCCACCTTCCCTCCACCCTCCCAGCATCGCTTCTCTTAGCACTGGTCCTGAAGGGATCATCTGTTCTGGATGCCCTATATTTCCGGTTCCTATCTATACCAGTGTACATCCTCTGGTCTAGCTGGAATTGTAAAGTAGAATTGGCATCATGATAATAGGGGAGAGGAAGCACTGAAGAACTAGAGGAAAGTGATATGTTTCAAATTATCAAGGGTTCATGAGGGAGCGAAGAGCTGGAGGGAGGGGAACATGAGGAGCTGATACCAAGGGCATAAGTAGAAAGGAGATATCAAGGGCATAAGTTCTGAGAATGATGAGGGCGACAAACGTACACATGTGCTTGATATACAATGGATGGCTGTATGGATTGTGATAAGAGTTGTTTGAGCCCCCAATAAAATGATTAGAAAATAAAAAGAACCAAACAGACAAAAAACAAAACAAAACCCCAAACTGAAAATAATGATGGCAACAAATGTACAAATGTGCTTGACATAATATATGCATGTGTGTATGTGGTGTGATAGAGATGTATGAGCCCCCCCCCCCAATGATTAAAAATAAAATAAAATACATTATTCAATGGATTAGTATTAGAAATAGATGTTCTGTTCTATTAAGGCTGCACAAAAAGAAGGCTTTGTGGATAGAGGTACCACTTCACTTGTGTGTGTGTGTGCGTGTGTGTGTTTAACACAGATGGAAAGAATCCCAAGAGACCAGTGAAGCTAGCAATTATCAAAGCCATGGTATTTGCTAAGTAGTTCCATGCCAGTGCCCCGGCAAGCTGCCACCTACTGCTGCCAAGCCCCAGCGCCCTCACTGACCAGGGCAAAGAGAGGCTCCTTGCACTGGGGCAGAGGAAGCAGGAAGTTTGCTGAACTCCCCAATGGAGAAAGGACTCATTCTGAAGCGTCCCAGCAGGTGGGGGCTGGGGGGAGGTCCTTCTGCAGAGAGAGAACTCTTTTGACCCAGAGCATACACAATAGAGGCCTCTCAGGAGAAGGGTTTTTTCTTCTTGGCCCATAGGATTTGTTCTCAACTGGCTCTCTGTGTGTGTGAGTTGTCTTGGCCTTTCTGGTTTTCTTTTCCTTTGGAACTTTCGGATCTTTCCATCGTGCCTACTGTCCCTGTTAAAAGGTCCAAGCCTCTCTCTTTCGCACTTTGCAGCCTCTGCACTGCCCTTTGAATGATGGCCCAGGCCATATGTCTAAGGGCTCCGTAGGGGGGGAGAGACACTTTTATTCCCTGATCCCCAGCTCTGGGTACCCCACTGAGGGACATTGTTGAGGGACATTTTCAGATGAGAAGATGTGTGTAAAAGGCTGACTGGGCTTCTGAGGACAGATGACCTTTAAAGTTCTTTTCAAGCTCCAAGGCTCTGCAAAAATTGTGTGTTGCCCTCAAACAATGTCATTTGTGGAGGAGCTGAGAGAAATGCAGTGTGTGTGTGTGTGTGTGTGTGTGTGTGTGTGTGTGTGTGTGTATGATGAGGAGTTGTTGGAACTGCCTTGAGAAGGACTGGGGCTGAGATTAGTGCCGCCTTTGTGGTCTCTGAAGATGGGTATTTGGGTGGAATTTCACAACAGGGTTTTTATGTAGAGAAGGACTCCTTGTTTAGTCTGTCGAACCCCAGAAAACTCACTGACATGAGTTGGTACCAACTCACAGTGATTCTATAGGATTGTGTAGAACAGCACTGTGTATTTCTGAGGCTGTACATCTATACAGATATGGAGCGCTTCATGTTTCTTCTGTGAGAGTGGGGTGGCACTGCAGACCTGGTAGTTTGCAGTCCAGATGTAACCACAATACCATCAGAACCCCTAATAAAAAGCCTAAAAATGATTCTGGCTACTAATTACCAGCTGCCTGACCCTTACCTTGCTGACCTCTTTGCTCATGGTGAGGACAAAGACTCCCTTGATTCAGCTGTTGTTACTGTTAGCTGGCAAGGGATGGGCTGCCAAACTCTGGACGACCACATGCACATGCCAATGAAGAATGCCTGGTCCTGTGCTGTGCCCTGCATCAGTGGCAGGTCAGACTGTTGTGATGCATAGATTTCAATGGCTGATGTTCACAAGTAGAAAGTCAAGTGTTTCTTCCTAGCCTGTCTCAGTCTACAGTCTCTAGTGAAATCTGTTTAGCGGCATAGCAGGTCAGACCTGTGAGGTACATTGTCTGGGAATGGAACTTGCGTCTCCCATGTTGAAGGCAAGAAGACCATGTTATAACTTCAAGAATCAAATAAGAGTCTTTCTGACATTCTAAAGATTTAGAGACGAAGTCTACCATTCAGAGTCCAATCTCCTGAATTTGATGGGAGAGGCCATTACGTCTAGAGAAGTTAAGACAGTAACATAAGAACACTAGTGGTCTAGGGTTGTAGTTGGTAAGGTCTCACATCTTCAAGGGATAAGTACATTGAATCCCAGAAGCCCCAAGATAGAGACATTTGCCGGGGGGGGGGGCTTTAGGGATATCTTTTTATTGCCTCAACTTCTCAGTGATATTTTATCTCTTTGTTCATTTTATTTATTGTGTTTTTGAAAATGGTATGTACTCATTGTTTGAAATTTGTGAGACACAAAAAGCACACACCTCTCACTGCTGTGGAGTTGCTTCTGCTCCATAGCAGTCATGTAGTTCCCAGGGTTGCAAGTCTTCATGGCAGCAGGAAGCCCATCTTGCTTCTGAGGAGCAGCTTGTGGTTTCATACTGCTAACCTTTAAGTTAGCAGACCGATGTGTAACCAGGTCTCCTTCACAAAGAAAAAAATGAAAAGATTTCCCATGACGACATTTCAATCAGTTGGCCTCATATTGATTTTAGTGCCTGGTGTCTTAAAAATCTTACAAGCAGGGCTGAGCCCTGGTGGCGTAGTGGTTGTGTGTGGGACTATGGCTCACAGGGTCAACAGTTCAAATCCAGTGGCAGGTCTCCAGGAGCAAGGATGGGTTTCTATTCTCACCAGGGCAGTGATGCCACACACACACAAAAAATCTTACAAGCAATGCTTCAAGGTATACTTGATCTTTGTTCTCCTGGAGCAGCAGAGGGGAAGCGGAATTGAGCATGGGGGAGGAACCAGAATGCATGCTTAATTGCTTGCATGGACTGCCTCCTTTACCACAAGATCAGAGATTGAATGTTGCTGGGCTGTCATTATTGAATGTTTTGATCAAAGGTCCTATAGAAGAATTGTGATCCAGAGGGAAGAAAATGTGGAACAGAGTTTCAAATTCACATGGATTCCAGACTTTCTGATGGGAGACAGATGAATCCTTGAAACTATTGTCCTAAGGAAATTTTTAAAGTCATTTTATTGGGGGTTCTTACAACTCATAACATTTCATACAGCAATTGTATCAAACATATTTGTACATATTTTGCCATCATTTCCAAAACATTTTTATTTGAGCCCTTACTATAAGCTTAAAAAAAATACTTTTATTGGGGGCTCATACAACTTCTGTCATGATCAATACATACATCAGTTGTATACACACCACATTTGCACATTTGTTGCCATCATCGTTCTCAAAACATCCTCCTTCTACCTAGGCCCCTGGTACCAGCTTCCCATATTTCCCCTCTCTCCCCACTTCCACTCCCCCATGAACCCTTAACAATTTACAAATTGTCATTGCCTTGTCATCATTCATTGTCTGATGTGTCCCTTTACCCACTTCCCTGTTTTCTGTACCCCATAGAGGAGGTCATATGTAGATCTCTACAATAGGTTCCCCCTTTCTACTCCACCTTCCCTCCACCCTTCTGGCATCACCACTCTCATCCCTGGTCCTGAAAGGATCATCTGTCCTGAATTATTCCTGTTCCAGCTCCAGTGTACATCTCCCTGGTCTAGCTGGATTTGTAAGATAGAATTGGGATCATGATAGTGCGTGGGAGGAAGCATTTAAGAACTAAAGGAAAGTTGCATATTTCATCATTGCTACGCTGTATCTTGACTGACTCATCTCCTCTCTACAACCCCTCTGTAAGGGGCTGTCGCTTTACCTATTAATAGGCATTGGGTCCCCAATCTGTACTCTCCCTCATTTATAATGATATAATTTTTATATCACTATAAAAATTTGACACCTTTGACACTTTGTCGTCACACAAGCTGGTGTGCTTTTTCCATGTGGACTTTCTTGCTTCTGAGGTAGATGGCTGTTTGTTTACCTTCAAGCCTTCAAGACCCCAGATGCTATACCTTTTGATAACCGGGCACCATCAGCTTATTTCACCATATTTGCTTACGCATACATTTGCCATCAGTGAGCATATCAGGAAGGTGGTCATGCAGTGATAAGATTTTTAGTTCTTGAAGCCTGATTACTGATCCCTTTGATGCCTTGTAGTCACACAAGCTGGTGTGCTTTGTCATGTGAGATTTGTTGCTTCAGTTTACTTTCAAGCCTTTATGACACCAGATGCTACATATTTTGATAGACGGGCAACATCAGCTTTCTCCACCACTTTTGCTTATGCACACATTTGTCTTCAGTGATCGTGTCAGGAAGGTGAGCATCAAGGAATGCCAATTTAATATAATAAAGTGTTCTTGCATTGAGGAAGTATCTGAGTGGAGGTTCAATGCCCATTTTCTGTCTTAATACTAACCCTATAAGTGTGTGCACATAGATCTATTTCCCAATCATCATATATAAATATATTCACCTATATACACGCCTTTATTTAGACATCTATAAATGTCTTTTACCCCCTAGCTCTAATATAAATATATTCACCTATATACATGCCTTTATTTAGACATCTATAAATGCCTTTTACCCCCCTAGCTCTTTCCTCTTGTCCCACTATCATACTCAGCCTCCATTGGGGTTTCAGTATTTTTTCTCGGTGGCATTACTCTTGCTCATTCCCTTTTGGGCCTCTCACGTCTACTTTGTCACTGATTTTGAATCACTTGTTTCCTTATCCCTGGGTTGGGCAACACCACCTCCTTTCCCCCTCCTCCCCATCTCCCATGTGCCCCCTGAACCATCAGTCCCATTATTTTCTCCTTCCAGACTGTTCATCCAGTCTATCTTATCTAGATAGACCTGCAGAGATAACAATATGTGCTAGAAAAAAAAAACCCAAGGCATCCTAACATGAAGCAACCAAAGAAAACAAAACAATGATAGCAACAATAAACAACAACAACAAAACATATCCAAAAACATATATGTAAAAAATAAAAATAATAACAAAATACAAAACCTGTAAATAGTTCAAGGTCTATTCGTTGACTTCAAGGAGTGTCCCCTGGTTGAGTCCAATGGGGTGCCACACCCTGCCCTAAAGTATATCCTTGGCACTGTTTCAGGAACTCCATGCTCTGTTGCACACCCTTAGTGTTTTGCCATGGTGTGGTTAGATCAGACAGGTGTAATCCGGACCCAGTTTCTCCACTGTTGTACCCATAGGGCCTTCTATCAGCGAGGGATGCCATGATTCATAGAGGGGCCAGCCATATGGTTCTTTCTGTGCATTGGCTATTCTTAGTGGGAATATCATTCTCAAGGCTTGGTGGGTCAGGATGCACTCCATTCTCCTTCCTCTCCCTTCATTTGTTCTTGTGTGCTCTGATCAGGCATATCTCATTCCCCAAGATGCAGCTTCAATGTTGACCTCCAACGCAAACTCCCCTGGGCTGTCCATGTAGTTGGGATTGGGGTTGGGACCTCAGACACCCTCCACTGGTTCCCCACTCCATGTCATCATGCTGCATGACATCTTGGATTGCCGGGTTTAAATTTGGTTCCCCTTTCCCTGTGGAGATAGAAACAATACGCTTGCCTTGGGTGGGTTAGTACCCCATTCCCTCTCTACACATCACCATCTGCTCCCACTCAACACAGTTGGCTACCATTGTAACCCTGGATTTGGTCTGACTCCTGCCATACTACCTGGGCCTTCCCCCCACCCAGGAATTTCTGTATACAGTAGCTTTATTGCCTATGCCCCATTTTGGGTTTTTTTTTTTTTAAAGCTTACCTCAAATGGACTCATGTTGTACATGTTCTTTTGCACTTGGCTTACTTCACTTCACATGATTTCCTCCAGTTCTTCCCATTGAGTGATGTGCTTCAAGCATTCATCACTGCTTTTCAGTGATACAGTCTACTTTATTGTATGCATGTACCATGGTTTTTTAATCCTTTTATCAGTTGATGGAAATTCGGGCTGTTTCCAAACTCCTTGCAATTGTGAACTGTGCTGCAATGAACACTGGAGCACAGATGTCTGATTGTGGTTTGTTGCTTCCCTCTTCTGGGTATATGTCCAGTAGGGGGATTGCTGGGTCATATGGTAGTTCAATTTTCATCTATTTTAGATATCACCAAATCAATTTCCATAAGGGCTGTACATACCTACAGGTCTACCAGCAGTGACAAGAGTTCCTGTCTCTCCATAACCCCTCCAACACTTGTTGCTTTCTGATTTTTATGAATTTGGCTATCATTAAGAATGTTAGGTGGTATCTCATTGTTTTGATTTGCATTTCTCTTATAGCCAATGATCAGGAACATTTTCTCATATGTTTATTGGCCATTTGGATTGATGCTTTTGTGAAACTTCTGTTCAGGTCCTTTGCCCACCTCCTCCATGGGCAGTTAAATTTGTTCTTTTTGGAAGCTATCAGGCTATTGTAAATTTTAGCAATAAAGTCTTGATTTGATTTGTCATTGTTAAAGATTTTTTTCCAGTTGGTCGACTCTCTTTTTACTCTCTTGGTGCATTCTTTTGATGTACACAGGTGTTTTATCTTCCGTATATCCCACTTGTCTATTTGTGCCTCCTCTGTTTGTGTCCTTCCCTATTTCTGATAGCCTATAATAATCTCTGTGCCAAAGCTCTCAGGTTGGTCCCAATTCCCACATTGATGCCCCTAATAGTTTGGGGTTTTACTTTGAGGTCTGTGATCCATTTGAGTTTATTCTAGTGCATGGAGTGAGGTAAGGGTCTTGCTTCATTTCTCTACAGGTAGCTATCCATCTTTTCTAGCACCACTTGTTGAAAAGTGCATCTGCTCCTATTTGGTATTCTTTGGCCCCTTATCAACGATCAGTTGTGTGGTGATGTTTTTTTTTCTGGGTTTTTAGTTCTTTTCCATTGGTCTGAGTATCTATCATTATGTCTATATCATGCTGTTTTGACCAATGTGGTGGTATAGTGTGTGCTAAAGTCAGGTAAAGCAACACCTCCCACCATGTCCTTCTTCTCGAGGAGTTCTCTGCTAATCCTGGGCTTCTTATCTCTCCATATGAAGTTGGTAATCATTTTCTCCATTTCTTTGAAGAAAGATGAAGGCAATTATATCGGAATTGCATTAAACTTATATAGTGCCTTGGGTAGAACTGACATTTTTACTATATGAAATCATCTGATCCACGAGCAGGGGATAGTCTTCCATTTGTTGAAGTCACTCTTGGTTTCTTGTAATAGTGTCCTGTAATTTTCATCATATAGATCTCTTTGTCCTTTTAGTCAGGTATATCCCTAGATATTTCCATTTGTGCTTGGCTATTGTGAAGGGTACCTCTTTTTATTTTATCTCTTCCTCCGTGGTCTTATCCGATGTGTATCACACTCCAATAGACGTCTAATTGTTGATATTGTGTCCTACCACTCTGCCATACTTGCTTCCAGTACTCCCCTTGTGGAACTTTTGAGATTTTCGATATATAAAATTGTGTCAGTTGCAAATAATGATAGCTTCACCTCCATTTTTCCCATCTATTTCTATCTTCATCTGCTTCTATCTATCTTGATGTATTTTCTTTGCCTTATGCTGTTAGGTAAAACCTCAAGTACGATATTAAATAAGAGTGGGGGCAAGGGGTATCCTTTTCTGGTCCCCCTTTTCATTGCAATTGTGTTCATCTTTACCCCATTGACTATCACGTTGGCTGTTGGTTTTTCATATATGTGTGTGTGTATATTCATGGAATATATGTTTAAAATGCTTATTGGTTCATTGTCTACCATTCCCTTGAACATTATATAGTGTTCTCCTCATAGTGCTCTCCTATAGTGCTCTCCTCATCACTTTCTATGGTTAACACGTTGAAGCCAATTTTATCCAAGATTAGGATTGCTACCCCTGCTTTTTTTGAATTGTTGTTTGCTTTGTATGCCTTTCTCCAGCCTTTGATTCTCAGCCCATTTTTGTCTTGAGATGTGTCTCTTGTAGGCAGCAGATTGATGGGTTGTGTTTTCTAAGACAGTCTCCTAGCCTTAGTCTTTTGATCCCTGAGTTCAGTCCATTGATATTTAGGGTTATTAACTCCATCTTTGGAATATGTGATGTCACCTTATACTTTTGTGTTGGGTATTTCACTACCTCCCTTTATTTTCAGTATGTTATGCATGTGTGTTTGAAGGTTGATCATTCTTGACTTCTTTCCACCTTAAGTCATTCCTATTTTCAGGGCTGTTTTCTCTTTGCTGTCCTCTGGATGAGGTTGTTCTATATGATGTTCTCTTATTTATGCTTGTGAGTGCTGTATTTCTATCCATACTGGGTCAGGAAGGATCTTTTGTAGGGCTGGGTTTCTTCTAATGTATTTGAGTTTCCCCTTGTCTGGGAAAACTCTTACTTCTCCATCTATTGTTGTTAGGCTCAGGACATCGTCTGCCATTGCCTTTTGTTTCTCCTGTGTTTTTTTTTTTTTTCATTGAGGTCGTTGGGGCTGTTTGCTGTTAGAGTTGTGCTGTTTTCAAGGAACCAGGAGCTATTTCCCAGGGCCTCAAAGAGCACGGGCTTCCTCTGGGAGACTTATAGGAATGTGTCTTTGAACGTCCTATGACTAATTTCACTATGGAATTAACCTACATCCTCTTGTAACTTCACTCTTTTCCTAGTGAACCAATATTCCATTATCTGGAGGGCAAGTTGGGTGATCCTCTCAGGGACCACTAGTTGGATTGTTGTGGACCCACAAAGATGGTGCTGCACTGCATGATCTCACCAGGAGCTAGGATGGTATAGTACACAGCAGCCTGGGGCACTGCAGGAGGTGCATGGGGGTGTCCACTTTAAGGGAGCACCATGGAAGTCTGATGGGCTACACTCCTGAGTAGAGCACTGTGAATGGTGGACAGAACCACCTGATCAGGCAGATCATCGTGGAGGTTGGGCATGGTTCCTGCAGCAGCTTAGAATGCAGACCAGCGCTGTTGAAACCGTTCTGGGCCACGTGAGGCACAAGGCAGGCAGGAGGAAGATTCCTCAGTCAGATGGACCCACAGAGGACATATAAGAGCTCTCCCAACCACACAAGCTGCAATTCTCCTTTAAGAAATTGGGTGGAAAAATACCAAGGTGGAGGGTGGGTGGACTTCTCCAGCCTCAGGTTGCACAGGGTAGGGCTCTCCCAAGTGGGTGTAGCAAGTGTAAGGCGGGTGGTCTGGCCTGTGAGCCAAATTGGAAAAGACAGGCATTCACACCAAGAAACCAAGCCTGCCGAATCCGCTGGGCAACAGAGGGAAGCTAGGGGCCCCAAAGCAACCACACAATCAAGCCCCGAGCCCTGAGCGTGGGGCTGCAAGGGTTTAACCTCTATCCCACACCAGCAGCAAGCTGTGGCTCTGACGAGACAATGACCCTGTGCCAGCTCAAACCGCCCCGGCAGCACCTTTGGCAGAGACAGTGGCAGACAGTGGCAGCTCGAGTCAAACCCCAGCCGAGCTCCACTGTACCACGCACGCCAAAAGCCGCCAGCCCCTCAAAACCCCGAGAATCTGTTCCTACTTATCTCTATGGTGCTCCTCCAGCAATCTGGCAGTGCTAAATCTCTCAGTCACTTTCCCCAGGCTGATCTCCCGCTGAGTCCCCCTGGTAAGCATCACTCAGTGGCCATCTTCCCAGAAGTGGAGGAAATTTTTTTATTTAAAATTTTAAACCGGGGGAGCTGAGCCCCAGTGGCATAAGTGGTTGAGTGTGGGACTGTGGCCCACGGGCTTGGCGGTTCAAATCCAGCGGCGGCTCTCAGGAGCAGCACTGGGTAGTGCCCATGACCACCAGAGGGCAGTGATGCCGCCCCCCCCCCCCATTTTTTTAAACCGTATATTGAAACAACCCCCTCAAGTCATTTTTCAACTAAATGATATAAAAGACAAAACAATCAAAACAAAAAAAACCTCATTGGCATTGTCAGTGCTGACTCGTAGCACCCCACTGTGGGTTTCCCAGCCTGCAATTGCTTATGGGAGTAAAAAGCCCAGTCTCTAGCCTGAGCTGTTGGTGGTTTCTAACAGCTGACCATGTGAATCCCACTGACAACAGCAGGTGGAAAGATTCAATGAGAAGATGAGGAGCCAAAGAGTTTGTGTGAAGGATGCTAAAATAATTAGGGATACCAAGGAAAATAACAAAGCCAAACCAAACTCACCTCCATCAAGCTGATTTGGACTCATAGTGACCAGATAGGAGAGAGTAGAACTGCGACTGTGTGCTTCTGAGACTGTAATTCTTTACAGATGTAGAAATTCCCATCTTTTCCTCAAGGAGTGGCTGGTGATATTGAACTGATGGTCTCGTGGTTAGTCACCTGATGGGACTTAGGCTTGAAAATTGGAGCAGTGTCACTAAAACATACAAGTAGAAAGCATTGGACCAGTGATTGTTTTGCTGGGTCGAATTTCCCTATAAATAAAATATAGAAGAAAATTTTTTCTATGAATTTGCTAACTATTGAAATTCAGATAGGTAATTTTCTTGTCTTGTTTGCACATATTGGAACACAATTAAAATAACATTTTATGGAGTTATGATATGTAACTTTCTAGTATTTTTTCTAGACAACTAGACTATTTTATGCAAATTTTTGTACCTTGATTCTTTTTCACCTGAGAGTTCGTTATGCTCTTTACCATTAAAATTAATTAATGGCTAAGTGATGGTTCCCACTGGGTTATATAACAACTCTTCACAAATCCTCTATTTTGGACTCTAGGGTTCTTCCCTAGTTGTTTTTCACCAGAAACGATAGTATTGAACATTCTTCACATAACTTGTTATTCTCCTTGCCCTCTTTAAGTCCAGGCCATGTTTCAGCCATTCCAGATAACTGTCCACAAACTCATTGCCATAGAGGCTATGTCAACTGATAGCGACCCTTTGGATTTCTGAGGCTGTAAATTTTAACAAGAGTAGACAGCTTCATCTTAATCCCATGGAGAGGCTAGTGATTTTGAACTGCTTACCTAGCAGTTAGCAGCCTGGTGTGTTTGTTACCTATTACACCCCCATGGATCCTTAATTAAAAAGAAAGTCATAAAGAAAGTCTAAAACGCTACCAAATGTTTCAAGTGCTGGCTGTCCTCAAGCAGTGTTCCCCAAGGGCTTCCTTGGATGGACAGTCCCACCTTGCTCTCTTGTCCACCCCTCAAACAGTTTCTCTTTCATACAACGCTGCTGATGGTAGGTTTGCCTCAAGTGTCAAAGTTGACTCTGATAACATTTATGGTGTGAAATATGATACCCAAGAGTGGTCAAAAGTCCTATTGAACCTTTTTGTTTGTTTTTAAGTGAAGAACTTTACTTAGATGTGTATATTTGGATGAAGTACTTATTTTTGCATTGTTTCCTATGGTGGTTAAGTATGTACATTTCACTCATGGCTCCTGGTTTGAATCTCAGATTCTGGGTTTGGTAGAGGGCCCCTTCATGGATCACCCCTCCTGTATCTGTCTCTCTGTGGAGTTCCTTCCACTGAATTTTCACTGCCCTATGTGTCACTTGGGTCAGTAGCATGCGGCAAAAGTGGTGCTGTGTGATTTCTGAGGCAAGTCATAGAAAGCATTACCATGTGGTCTGAGTTTCAGGGAAACTTTGATCTGCAGAAAGATGCTGCCCTGTAGGAAGGCTGGCTTCCGTGAGACTTCCACACTGTAGTTGGGGAGTAAATGAGATCTGTGGACAGGGCCACCTCGCCAGGTCCCAGTGTGATTGACCATCCCACTCACCTCACGTGGATTGACTTCAGGGTTGCCTGTGGCCTCTCTCCTTTTCCCTAGGGCAGAGAAGAAAGAGCCACTCACCAGGATGCTTCCCCCCACTTCCCCAAAGCCAATGATATACTTCTTTCTGCCTTCCTTAGTCTTGTGATGGGGCTGGGGAGGGTTTTCAAGATGGTGATTGGCAATAGGGCTGGTTTTCTCACACCTCAGTAAGCCCTGGCAGGGTTTCCAATCATAGTCACCCATTGGAATCACCTAGGAAACTTTTATAAAGCACCCATGCAATGCAAGCAGTGCAATTTCCACAAAACTGAAGGCGTGCCTATTTCAGCAATTCAACCCCAAATATAAACTCAATTTGTCTATGTATAAAATTATTATGAAACACATACCCCCCAAGGGAATACCAAAAATAGACTGTGGGGCCAGGATGTGGCACCCCATCAGACTCGACTGGAAAACACTCCTGAAGGTCAACAAGCAGACCTTGAACTACTTACAGACACTTTTTTTTGGTCATTGGTTTTGTTGTTGTCTTGTTTTGTTCTGTATTGTTTTTTGTGCATGTTATTATCTCTGAGGTCTACCTAGATAATCTGGAGGAGTACTTTGGGATAAATAATCTGGAGGAGAAAAAAGGGGACTGATGGTTCCTAGGGGGACATGGGAGAGGAGGAGACAGGGGAAATGAAGTGGTGTCAACCAACCCAGGGACAAGCAACCAACAAGTGATCCAAAATTAGTGGCACGGAGCATGGAAGAGGCCTGGCAGGGCTTGTTCAAGGGTAATGTAACTGAGAGAAATTACTGAAATCCAAATGAAGCCTGAGCATGATAATGGAATAAGAGGAAAGGAAAAGGAAATACAGGGAAGAACTAGGAGATTAAGGGAATTATAGAGGTCTAAACACAGGCATGTACATGTGTAAATATATTTGTATATGATGTGAGAAAATAAATCTATGTGCATATATGTGCAAGTTTAGTATTACGGTAGCAAGTGGACATTGGATCTCCACTCAACTACTCCCTCAATACAAGAACACTTTGTGCTATTAAACTGACTTTCCATGACGCTAACCTTCCCAACATGATCACTGAAGGCAATTTGTTGTGAAGAAAGCTGATGATAGCCGGCTGACAAAAGATATAGTGTCTGGTAAGGGCTTGAAGGTAAACAAATGGCCATCTATGTCAGAAGCAACAAAGCCCACATGGAAGAAGCACACCAGCCTCTATGATCACAAGGTGTCGAAGGGATCAGGTATCAGGCATTGTGATAGGTGGGTTTGTTGTGCCAACATGGCCAATGAAGTTAGGTGGGTTTGTTGTGCCAACATGGCTAATGAACACATGTGAGATTAATTGAAGAGCAAAGGTATAAATGGCTTGGAGTGCTCTGCCCTTCTCTTTCTCTGGGATCTTTGGACCAGTGTGCAGCCAGATGCCTTGCTTGTCCTATGCCTTGATTTGCAAGCTACACTACCCCAGGACACCTAATCTGTAGACTGTGTTGCTGTAAGTTGACGTTCCTTCAAGCTCTGTATTGCTATGCTACTGGAATATACATCTCTTGAGCTGGAAACTGTCAGACTCTGTCATCGGGCTGACTGTTGGTGACCTGTCTTGCTTTTTGCTGCCTGTGGCCAGAGAGCCTGAATTACTTTACAGAGGACTACCCAGCAGGCAGCCCTCAAGACTCAAAGGACTTCCAGTGTATTAGCTGTCTCACGCAAGTGAGTTGCACCAAGCCATTTATACTACTTTATAGATTAACTGTGTCTTATGCTAGATATCTTTCTATCTAAATAAATATATATAAAATTATTAGTGTCCTGGTTTTGTTTCCCTAGAGAACTCTGTCTAACACAGGCATCAAAGAACAAAAAAATCATCTTTGTGAATAAGGGGAAGTGCATATTGGGGACCCAAGGCCCATCTGTAGGCAACTGGACATCCTCTTACAGAAGGGTTACAGGGAAATGACGAGCCAGTCAGGGTGCAGTGTAGCAATGATGAAATATACAACTTTCCTCTAGTTCTTAAATATTTCTTCCCCATACCCATCATGATTCCAATTCTACCTAACAAATTTGGCTATACTAGATGATGCATACATTGGTACAGATAGGAACTGAAAACACAGGGAATCCAGGACAGATGACCCTTTAGGACCAGTGGTGATAGTGGTGATACTGGAGGGTGGTGGGAAGGTGGGGTAGAAAGGGGATCCAATTACAAGGACCTATATATAACCTCCTTCTTGGGGGACAGACAACAGAAAAGTATGTGAAGGGAGACATCAGAAAGTGTAAGATATGACAATAATAATAATTTATAAATTAGTGTTCATGAGGGAGGGAGGGTGGGAGGGAGCAAGGAATGAGGGGGGAAATGAGCTGATATCAAGAATCCTAACACAGGTATCAAAGAGTCAGGCTGCAGTGAGGCTGAAAAAAGGCAGATACTTATAGTCCATGGGGTGAGTCCAGTTACAATTGGCTGAGAAGAAAACAACCTCCTTGATAAAGTGGATCTCCCCCTCTAGGGGTCAGCATAACAGCCCCCAAATCAGGGCACCTCACAAGCCCAATATATTAAAAAGAGAGGGGGGGGGGGGCATATGGTAAAAATCGCAAATTCCAGGTTCACAGTTCAACTCCAAGGCAAAAGGCAGGAGACCTTTTGACATCATAAGGGAGTCTATGCTAAGGAATGCCAGACCTTAGCTACAGTGCCTGGAGGCTTTCAGCATAACAGACTCTTCTAGAGAAAGCTTCAGTTTCGGCTTCTCACTGAACAGAGATCCAGAGGCAGGGATCCAATTTAATCTAATTGTAGTCTAGCTGCCCAGGGGGTGGGGTGGGTGATAAATCAAAACCTCTCAGCTATTAGGGCATCAGAAGTCTAGCTAGAACAATAAGCTCCACTCTCCTCTCAGTAATTCTACACATAGCTGGAGAGGTCCTGCCTGTCCTAGGGCCCTACACAGGGCAGAGGGATCCCTCTCTCCCCGACTGTAATGTTACATACAGCAAAAGGCAGCTATACCAGTGAACTCCAGTGCCCAGTAGCACTGAGGGAACCACTGCCTGGCCTCTGCTGTGATCTTACCTTCAAGGGTAATCCCAGCATGTGGGACCCTATACCAAGCGGGCACACCACCCAGCTACTTTGAGGCAGAGTTGGTACTCCTCAAGCTCCACAGTCAGGTGGTCAAGCCTCATCATCTCCTTACTTATACTCTTTTTCTTATACTTATACTTACTTATACTCTTTATTCTGTTACCCTTCTATCTTTCCCTCTGTAGTTGGTCTTAACAGTGTGAGATTATAAAAAGATTTCTCTTAATCCTACATCCTGCAAGTCTGATGGGCAATAAGACTTAATTGAAACTGTGACTTTATTGGTAAACTTAAGAGAAAAAAATTGTCTGTTTGGCAAGTTACTTCTAGAACAGTTGAACAAATTTATCAAGAATTTTTTTCAATCTTTCAAAATATCCTAAGTGTGGTAAGAAGTTCCCACAATTAGTTAGCTCTCTAGATTCTCTGAGAGCTAGAAGTTGAAATTTACACAACAATGAAGACAACCTAACAAATTCCACTGGTTTGGAATCAGACAAATTCCCTGATATTGATTATAATGTTTTGAAACAACTTTATTAAATCAAGGGGGGGGGAGTGTTATCATATGTGTGACAAATTGCGTTTAGTCATTTTAAGCCCCCCCCCCCCCCAATTTTTCCTCCTTACTAATCTTGTAACAAAATTAGGGCAGATAAACACATTTTCACTTCTTCAGAGAAAACTCATCCTAAGATGTCCCAGGAAGACGGAAATCACATTTAGGATCCAGGTTTATTTGTCGCCTGGAGAAAGGCCTATTAATTTATGTTTTTGCAAAATAAAGTTGAAGGCTTTCCATCGAAAGATGCAACCATGCTTGGAGAAAAAATGAAGAACACCAAAAAGATGGAGCCTAACCATATTTCTGATTCCAGGTTGTTGACACCCGGAAGGGAGGGCCTCTTTGTTTATGTTTTCACAGGCAAGGGACATAGGTGGATCTCTCTTCAGCCAGCAAGGCCCAGAGCAAAGCAGGGAAGTGAATGATGTAACCTGATCTTGTCTGTTACTGCAGCTATCCAGAATATCAAAGAAGACCTCACAGATTTCCTGAGAATAGTGACCGCTGCCTACTGAGCTATTTCTCCCATTGCTGATGCTGTCTAAAGGACATGGACGTTTTGTACAATAATGACTGTGCTATTATTATCAACTGTTCTTTTGCTGAAAGATCAAGATTTTGGACTTATCAATTAATGATATAATGTGATTGGAATGTAACCGATTTCTGTGTAACCCCCTTACCTATATAATGTAATTGGAATTTGATTAGAAAACATTCTCAAGAGTTTAAGTGAAACATTTTGTTAGATATCAATCAGCCAAAAAAGGATATTTTCTGTACATCCAAAGAGAGAGGGATGTCTCCTGACTATGATATGAATTAAGAATTAGTGCATGGCATGGGAGCAGTCTGTCCTCAAGCCTGGGCACAAAGTATTCCATGAAGCTTAAGTTCCAGTCTGACTGTGCTGTTTATTATCATATTTTTGATGCTTGCAGTTTCATGTCACTTCCGTAGGGAACGAAGAAATACGAAGAGAGACCATGTTACCCCCCATGACACTTTTAAATCTTAAATGAAATATAGAATGAGGAAATGCAGGATACTAACACTGAGGGGAAAAGGACTGGGACTTATTCCCTGGCTGCTATGGAGGGAATCTGGAAGGGCAGTGTTCCACTGTAGGAAAGCTGCCACTCTGGTGGTTGGAGATATACTCTGAGTACATTTTCCTGTGATAATCTAGCATTTCCAATTTCTCCCCTTTAAACTGTGCTATCTTAAAGTAAGCAAATGATTGATTTTATCTCCCTACAGAAGTAGAAATTTCTGTTGATTCTATTTCTTCCTGCCGTGGAATTCAACTCCTCTCATACCTTCGTCTAGTAGTAGATGGGCATAAGGGGACTTTATCTCCCCCATGCCTAGATTCAAAATATTTATCATAAACCTGAAGTTTGGGCTATTTTAATTTGGTTATTAAGTTTGCCTTGACAGCTTTCAATGTCTAAAAAATAACCACTTTGCCCCTGTGGATCTTTTGAAATATGTATACATATATACACACACGCAAAAGGGGGGATTCTCCCAAGCTGTCTCACTCAGATATATGCAAAACTTAACTGTTTACAATATATGGTAAAGGATTGTCAAATTATCTCCCTGAAGATGCCAGCTATCCAGAGAGAACAAACATCACTGTTGCTCATACAATGGGCAGGGCTCAATGTCTGCTGTTTTGGACAGTGAATTGCCTCCCCTGGAACTTAGGTTCAATAAAGTCTCCAGTTCTAGGGCAAACAAGGTTAGGTTGGCATCATGAATCTAGGATCTGCCCTTCTATTCACAATGTATACTTTATCCCTACACTTTCTTTAACATGTGTGCCCCTAAATCATCCCCTCCCCATTACCTATATCACAACCCTTTCCTATGATATGATACATGTCTTCACTTGTAATTAGGGCACCCCAAAAGGTTTAAGACCCTTGGTTAGCAATAAATCTCTCTTTCCATGTGGACCACCAAGCAGGACAGAGGTGAACATGTTACCATGAAATATGTCTGACTTCATTATTTCAATCTCTTTCCTATCTTTCATATTTTCTATTACTTTAATATCATCTTTACTTATTATTGCTGTACAATTGAGCCAATTGAACCCATGGTGATATGTGATATGTTAAGGGCTGGCTCCCTGACACAAATGTGCCCAGTTTTGTTTTGCTTTTTTTTTCTTATCCTTTTTCTTCTTTTCTCTTTTTTTTTCTTCTATTCCTCTCTTTCTTATCATACTCCACTGCTGGCTTCCAGGCCAGTATCCTCCGCCTATGGCAATTCAATCCAAATAGCACGGGGAATTCCAGCCTGCCCTCTGTGAGAATGTTGCACACCCACAAGACAGCTGTTATAGCCCTTTACAATGCTTTGTGCTGTAGAGGAAAATTTCATCAGACTTCTAAGGTGGGTCTTGTCAACTTGGGCATTTCTGCTCAGCACCATTGGAACCGTGAAGTAAAAGGGCACACCAACCTACCATCTTGGGGCAGGGTTTAAACCTCTCTGGGCCCACATTCAGACAATCAAGGATTCGTTATCTCTTTATTCTTTATTTTTTCCTTATTTTACTTTCTCTTCTTTTCTCCTCTTCTATGTCCCCTCTCTCTACTCTCACAGTCTCAGCAGACTTAATTTTCCTTTTCTGTTGCTTTCTTTTTTGACTCTTTTTACTTTTGTATTGTTTTTTCATTTTATTTTTTGGGTGGTTGTTAGTGTGTCTGGCATTTTTGCTTCCATTTTTGTGTTTTCCTTGATCTCCTTTTCTTCTTTTCTCCATCTTGTTCCTATCACAAACCTCCAGGCCACTCTCCTCTGCCTAGGGCAACTCTCAAGGCCCAGTTGGGGGAGTACTCACCTGCATGTGTTGGCTTTACATGCAGCTGGGGAAACTAGTCTCCCTTTGGACCGCAAGGTGCAAGGGGGATTTCCCCATTCAAATGGCTGATGGAACTCCAGCCTAAACCCCGAGGACCTACAAGTGACTGGAGGATCTCCTGATCACTGCAGGCATAGCTCCATGCTACCACAAGAACATCTGCCCTATCTTCATGGTGATCTCTCTGACTAGGGTAATTCCACCTGCCATCTACGGTGTTCTACACCAAGGGGAGTACCACCCCCCCCACACACACTGTGACATTCCAACTGCAGGCATCACATGCCACCGAAGGGCTCCAGGAAATGGGGAGCAAACCACTAAGGCTTACTTAGACATCAGCCAATGAAATGCCACTCTTGTGGGCCCACAACCACCCGACCAGAGTCCCATGAGAAGACTATCCTACTCACATTCCAAATAAAAGAATATGGGTTGGCTAGGGTAAGAGTGAAACCACAGTGGTAACCCAATTTCCCAGTGCAGCTGCATGAAAGTAGTTCATAGAAACACTCATATAAGTCCCTCAAGAGAGAACCTAATGCTCTTTGATTCTGGAAGATGACTACAGGCTCCTCTAAAGCAACATGTCAACAACAACCAGCTCCAACAGCCTCAACAAAAAAGCAGGAAAAACAGAATGTTGGGAGAAATCATGAACCTAATGATGTGCATAAAAGAAGCAGATATTGACTTGCCACATAAAAGAAATTTTTAAAGTGCTGCTTAGAGTCATACATGATATGGGGGAAGCAATACAGAAAAGGGATGAAATGATGGAGGAAATAAAAGAAACAAACCAAAGGGAAATATAAGACTTGAGGGATGAATTAACAAAATCCAGTTGAAAAATGAGACTTTGCCAACAACTTAAGGAAACAGAGAATTTCACCATTGACCTAGAGGATAACCAAATAGACTTCAACAAACAGAAAAAGCAATCAAACAAGACAATCAGAGAAACTGAAAAAAAAATCTGAGCGCCATGTCTGATGCTATGAAGTGAAACAATATTAGAATAATTGGACTACCGAAACAAGACACAATAAAGAAGTAAATGGTGGAAATAGTTAGAGATTTCTTAGGGGAAAATTTTCCCAGCTTAATAAATGAAAAGCAGTCAACCATTCAGGAGACCGAAAGAACACCAGCCAGAAGTCACCAAGACACATCATAGTTAAATTATCATACTATGAGGAAAAGGAGAGGATCATAATTGCAGCTAGGGCAAAGTAAATAGCCACATATAAAGGTACCCAAATTAGAGTATGTTCAGACCTATCAACAGACACAATGAAGAAGAGAAGGGAACACAAGCCCTAGAATACTACACCTGGTAAAATTATCTATTAAAGTAGATGGAGAAGTAAGAGTCTTGCCAGACAAGGAAAAGCTCAAAGAACACATTAAAAGAAGCCCAGCCCTACAAAGCACCTTTCTGATCCAGTATCAACAGAAGATCAACACTCACAAGTAAATAAGAGACCATCACGTAGAACAACCCCACGCATAGGGTGACAAAGAGAAAACAACCCCAAGATAGCATTTGTTCAATAGTGGAAAGAAGGCAAGAATGAAGCACACACACACGCACAAACACACACACATAGCACAAATGGATAAGATAGGTAGATAGGAAAACGTCCAACACAAAAAGTACAAGATGACATCACAGAGTCTACAGATGGATGTAATAACACTGAATATTAATGGACTGAACTCAGGCATTAAGAGGTAGAAGCTAACAGACTGGCTCAGAAAACAAAATTCATGATTCTGCTGCCGACAGGAGGCACATCTCAAGCTTGCAGACAAAAACAGGTTGAGAATTGAAGACTTGAGAAAAATATACCAAGCAAATGGAAATGCAAAAAACAAAGAAACAAACAAAAACAAGGGTAATGATCTTAATGTCTAGAAAAATTGATCTTAAGGTACAGACCATATATAACAAGAGACAAGGAGGGGCATTACATAATAATTAAGGGAACAGTAGACCAAGAACCAGTGAGCATAATAAATATACATGCAACCAATGAGAGACCCATGAAATTCATAAATCAAACACTCCAAACAATGAAAAAAGAAATCACAAGCTCAACAATTAGAGTAGGTGACTTTAATACACCACTCTCTGAAAAAGACAGATCACTGGGAAAGAAACTCAACAAGGATGCTACAGGTCTAAACAGAACAATTGGACAACTTGGTCTGATAGATATTTTCAGAGCTTTCCACCCAAATGCAAATACAAATTCCCATTATTTTCAAGCTCACATGGCACATATTTGATGACAGTCCACATGCTGGCACACAAGTCGAACCTGACTAAATTCAAGCTCACAAAGATGATACAGATGTATCATCTGTATCATTGTGCCATAAGGTTAGAAATCAACAGAGGGATGAGGAAGAAAATAAGAGAAAACAATCAGAGGGTGAATAATGCTCCAATGAAAAAGGAGTGGGTATTGATCAGATCAGAGATGAAACCAGGAAGTTTCTAAAAGCCAATGAGAATGAAAATGTGATGTACCAAAACCTTTGGGATATTGTAAAGTCATTTATCAGAGGAAGGCTGATTGCAATAAATGCATATATGAAAAAAGAAGAGAGTCTTGTGATTGATATGCTGGCATAAAACTTACTCCAATTAGAGGAGAGTCAACAGAACAGTCTTCCTTATAGCAAAAGGAAAGAAATAATAAGAATCAGAGCTGAAATACAGGCAGGGAAAACAAGAAAACTATGGGAAAAAATGAATGCAGCTAAAAGTTGGTTCTTTGGAAGTATTAACAGCATTGATAAACCGCTGCAAACCTAACCAAAGAAAGGAAGGTCAATTGCCAGGATGAGGGATGAAACTGGACAAAATAATGGACCCTAATGAAATGAAAAGGATAATTACACCAGTTCTATGAAGGTCTGTATTCTACCTAATCCAACAACTTGGAAGACATGGACAAATACTTGGTAAAACAACCCCTACTCAGACTATCCAAGATGGATATCAAGAACCTCAACAGACCCATAGCAATGGAAGAAATAGAGAAAGTTATTAAGGGATTAACAAAAAATCCTCCAGGCCAGATGACTTCATAGGAGAATTCTACCAAGCATTCAGGGAAGAACTGACACTAATTCTACACAAACTCTTCCAGAACAGAGAAAAAGATGAAAAACTGCCAAAATCTTTGTATGAAGCTAGCATAACTCTGATACTTAAAGCAGGCAAGGAAACCACAAGAAGTGAGAATTACAGACCAATATCCCTAATGAACATCCATGCAAAAATCCTTAACAAAATACTAGCCAATAGAATACAAAAGCTTATCTAAAAAAAATGCAGGGATAACTCAACATACAAAAGATCATTAGTATTATTCACCACATTGGCAGGAGGAATGATATGATAATATCAATAGATGCAGAAAAAGCATTCGAAAACATCCAACTCCCATTCCCATTTAAGACACTCAAGAAGATGCTAATAGAAGGAAAGTTCCTCAAGATTATACACACTACATATGAAAAACCAACAGGTAATGTGGTAGTCAATGCAGAAAGATGAAAACAATTCCACTGAAAAAGGGACCAGACAAAGATGTCCATTGTCCCCACTGCTTTTTAACATCATACTGGAAGTCTTAGATAACAAAATAAGACAAAGAAAAGACATCAGAAGTATTTGGCTGGGGAAGAAAGAAGTAAAATTAGCATTATTCTCAGACGATATGATTCATTACATCGAAAATCCCCTGAACTCCACAAGTGGTCTATTGGGAAAAAATAGAAGAATATGACAGAGCAACAGGATACAAAATCAACAAACAGAAGCCTATCAGACTGCTATGCACATCAGACAAGAGCACAGAAGAGGCAATTAAAAAGGTAGTAATAGCCAAGCACAACTTGAAATATCTAGAGATATACCTGACTATAAAAATAAAAGATTTGTATGAGACAAATTTTTGACTCTATTACAAGAATCCAAGAGTGACCTCAACAAGTGGAAGAATATTCCATGCCTGTGAATTGGAAAAGTAAAGATGTCAGTACCATCATCCTTCTTCAAATAATTGGAAAAAATGATTACCAACTTCATATGGAGAGGGAAAAAGCCCAGAATTTGCAGAAAACTACTAAAAAAGAAGGACAAAATGAGCAGGCTTGCTGTACCTGAGCTTAGCAAAGTGGACAAAACAGTGTGATACAGATATAATGACACAGATATAATGACAGGTATTCAGACCAATGGAAAAGAGCTGAAGCCCCAGAAATAAAAACATACCATACAGACAATTGAATTTTGATAAAGGACCCAAAACTATCGAATGGGAAGTAGCACCTCTTCAGTAAATGGTGCTGGAAAAAAAATGGATATCTACCTGCAGAGAAATGAAGTAAGACTCTTATCTCATTCCATGAGCTAGAATAAACTCAAGGTGCCTCACAGATCTTGAGGTAAAACCTCAAACAATTAATGATTGTTTAATGAGGGAATTGGAATAAACCTGAGAACCTTGGTACAGGGAATACATAGGCTATTGGAAATAGGAAAATCACCAGTACAGATAAGTCATGAGTTGACAAGTGAGATATACTGCAAATATATCACCTGTGTACTTTGAAATAATTCACTAAGAGAGTAATCTACCAACTGGGAAAACATGTTTATCAATGACACACTAGACAAAGGTCTTATTACTAAAATTGATTCCTATAGTGAATATCACGTTACACCCTCAAAGAGAGCCCAATTCAAAGAATAAGAAAGCAACAAGTCCTGGAGGGGCTGTACTGAGATAGGAACCCTCATCCACTGTTGTTGGACCGGTAGGTATATACATTCCCTATAGGAATCAATTTGGAAATATCTAAAACAGATGGCGATTGAGCCACCACACTGTGGCAAAACACTAAGGGGGTGCAGCAGAGCAAGGGTGAGAGTAGTGCAGGGAGGTCCCAGGGCGTGCCAAGGATAGACTGTGGGGCCAGGGCATTGCACCCCATCGGACTTGACCAGAGGACACTACTACTAAAGATCAACAAACAGACAGTGTACCATATACACCTTTTTCTTTTCTTTTTTTGTCATTAATTTTTTGTTGTCATCCTTTTGTTTTCCTTTGTCACTTTGTTTTGCGATGTCTTGTTTTTGTGTGTGTGCATATTTTTATATCTGTAGGTCTATCTAGATAAGATAAGCTGAGTGAACAGTCTGGAGGAGAAAACAACAAGACTGACGGTTCCAGGAGGACATGGGAGAGGGGGAGGTGGGGGAAAGGAGGTGATGTTGACCAACTCAGAGACAGGGAAACAACAAGTGATTCAAAGACAAGGGTAAGGAGGGTACAGGAGGCCTGGTAGGGCTTCATCAAGGGCATTGTAACCAAGAGAATTCACTGAAGCCCAAATGAAGGCTGAGCATGATAGTGAGACAAAGGGAAAGGAAAAGAAAATACAGGAAAGAACAAGGAGGCTAAGGGCATTTATAGAGGTCTAAATACCGGCATGTACATATATAAATATATTCTTATATGACAATGGGGAAATAAATCTATGTGCATATATTTATAGGTTTAGTATTAAGGTACCAGATGGACTTTGGGCCTCCACTCAAGTACTCCCTCAATGCAAGAACACCTTGTTCTATTAAATTGGCACTCCACAATGCTCACCTTTCCCACATGATCACTGAAGACAGATGTGTATGTAGGCAAATGTGGTGAAGAAAGCTAATGGTGCATGATGATCAAAAGATATAGTGTGAGGATCTTGAAAGCTTGACGGTAAACCAGCAGCCATCTAGCTCAGAAGTAACAAAGCCAACTTGGAAGAAGCACACCAGCCTGTGTGATTGCGAGGTGTCAAAGAGATCAGGTATCAGGGATCAAAGAACAAAAAAAATCATATTGTGAAGGAGGGGTAGTGCAGTTTGGGGACCCAAAGCCCATCTATAGATATTGGACATCCCATTACAGAAGGGTCACAGGGAGAAGGTGACCCAGTCAGGGTGCAGTTTAGCAATGATGAAACATACCACTTTCCTCTAATTCTTAAATGTTTCCCACCCTCTCCCCTCCAACTACCATGATCCCAAATCTGCCTTATAAATCCAGCTAGACCAGAGGATGTACACTGGTACAGATAGGAACAGGAAACACAAAGAATCTGGGCACATGAGCCCTTCAAGTCCAGTGGTGAAAGTGGTGATACTGGGAGAGTGGAAGGAAGGTGGTATAGAAAGATGGAACTGATTATAAGGATCTACATATAACCTCGTCCCTGGGGGATGGACAAGAGAAAATTGGGTGAAGGAAGACATCAGACAGTGTAAGATATGACAAAAATAATTGATATATTATCAAGATTCATGAGGGAGAAAGGAGTGCGAGGGGAAATGTGGAGCTGATACCAAGGACTCAACTAGGAAATAAATTTTTTGAGAATGATGAGAGCACAAATGTACACATGTGCTTGACATACAATGGATGTACGTATGTATGCATTGTGATAAGAGTTGTATGAGCCCCCAGTAAAGTGATTTTAAAAATACCATCCAGTTGTGCCCTGTGGAGGGTGCCTGTGAGCAGTGCAATTCAAAGAGGATGAGGAGAGAAACAGGCTTCAGCTTCATGACTCTTGGTCTGACCAGAATGGCTGACACTTCTCCATTGTGCACACTGGATTCTGCAGTTGAGAGAGATTTAACAAACTCCATTTTTAATGATCAAAAAGTTTCTTTGTAGTGCTAAGAATCTATACTTCTTTCACCTCCTCAGTTGAACAAGAGGGTCAAACCATGCAGCCACTTTGTACATAGCTGCCTCCCCAGTTTTCATCTTTCCCCCTCTGAAGCCATGCCCACACCCCATCTCACCTAACTTCAGTTCATGTTCAGAAGAAGCCTATTCCCAAGTAGGCACAGGACACACAATGTCCCCACTTTCACTCTGGTATTCAGCTCTCTGAGGAGCTTGATGATTGCTGCTTGGCACAGAATGAAAGGGAAGAATTATTGCACCATTGTAAAGACTTACAGGTGAAGAAGCAAGGACTTCAGAGTCAAAAATCTTCCAGCAAATTCTCACCATCTACTTCCAAACTATCAGCCACTGAAAACACAGTGACTTGGAAACCTCTTATTCTATTCTCCATAGTGGCTGGGATCTTTAGAAAATGAAAAGCAGTGACATCTTTATGTCTTTGTAAATGGAAAGAGATGGCTGACTCTGTTGTCTAAGTCAATCAGTCTGGACTGGTTCAAGTCAGGCTTCTCCTGACTTAGGTAACGGGAACAATACACGGAATGACTAAGGGAGGGCAGGGGGCATAGAAAGGGGGTGAAGGGACTCAGACTGGTGGGTGGAGAGGCAAATGAATCCTAGGCTGCACAAGTTAACTCATCACCAGTTCCTAGAACTGGCAGACTACACAGTAGATGAATAAGCCAGGTGCAGAATCCAGCTCCAGCAGGAGGTGAAGGACCAAAAAAAAAAAAAAAACTCAGCTCCATTTAGGGTCTCTTTCATATATAAAACACCTTACCCAGGAGTTGACATAGACTAGCAACCATTACAAGGATGCTGCTAGTTCAACTTCTTAAAGCAAAATTATGTTGTGACCTTTCTAATAAATGAAATTACTTGTTCAGAGAACCATGTGAGGATTTTTTCCTAAGTAATATTGTTAGGTAGGAAGAGGCAGGGCCAGGGGAGTTCCTTCTTCATGCCTACAAGAGGGTGGAGAAGAATCCGGCCAGCCTTAGCTAGCCATAAAGACTCCAGGGCATGTCCCAATTCAAGCCAGAGCCAGGTGGGTGAAATAACTTGGTGGCCCCAACTAGTGTCAGGTGGGCCTAATCAACACCTTCATCCATGCCTCCCAGTCACAGGCTTCAAATACCTGGGCTGAGAGACAGTCCCTCTTTTTCCTTCCATTCAGCCATGCTGCGGTCTCTGGCCTCAGGCCACCACGTGTGGGGGTGCAGTCCCACAAGGTTCCTGGGTTCAGTGACTGTGACACCTGAAACTTCTTTCATCTTTTATAAAAACCCACTTGGATCACAAAGCAGGTTTCAATGTGAATTCTTTCTCTTGTGAAGCCAAGAACAGAGATATTTCCCACCTGAGAAATTTAGCTATATTACCCAGACCCATAACTTTGAGGCCCAGAGAAAAGTGATTTGGCCAAGGTTAGTGACAGAAACAATTGGTGGGAAAAGCATTGTCTCTGGGGTCAGACAACATAGGACCAATCCCAAATGTCAGCAGAACTAAATGAGCTTGGAAAGTTTTATCAACCTTGCGGCACAGTGGTTATGCGTGATCTGTAGGGTCGGCACTTCCCAACCCCCAGCAGCCCTAAGGGAGAAAGACGGGGCTTTCTACCGCCATCAACAGCTACGGTCTTGGAAACCCAAGGGGTTCACTCTGAGCCAGGATTGAATTGGGGGGAGTGAGTTAGGTTTATGGAGTTTTATCTTCTCATCCATAAAATTGGGGTACTATGAACGTCATAGGTTTTATATCAAGATGACTGGACCAGCATTCTCAGTGGTTGGAAATTAAGGTCTAGTTATCCCCCATGATGTGCCCTAACAGTGTAATCATCACCATAGTAAGGTGACCAGACGTCCCACTTTTTAATAATTTACCAGTGTCCCGTGACATAATATTAAAATAAATATATTACAATACTATTTTTGCATTCTATGAAAATTGTTGTTTCTCCATATAGACCAAATTTTTAATCAAGGATCCGCCCCCACCCGCACCCCCCTAGTCAATGATGTCCGATTAAAATCTGGTCACTTTACCATACATAACAACATCTGCTATAAGAACCTAATCAGGTGTCAGAAGGTTAGGGTGAGATGCAACACTTCTCTTTACTCAGATCAAAGATACTTGAGGCAGGAGAAGTCTCCACTCTAATATTTTGCCACAGACTTAAAACTTGCTTGGACTTGAACAGCTTCTACAACTGTCTGCTCCTTTTTATTCACAACACACACACACTCCAGGGATTTTGATTTTTTTTAGAGAACCCAACCTCGGACAACTGTCTGCAAGGTAAGTTAGCAATAAGGACTAATTGAGAAAACCTGCATACACTCCTCACTTGTTCTTAGGACCAGCTTCCCCAAACCAGGTCACTCAGCAAAAAGCAGCATTATGCAGAAACAGAGGGTGACCCACATTAGAACACAAAACAGAGGATGATTTCATTGTCATCTACCTGACAAATGACAAATTATTTAACTGTCAACCCCTAAGAATCATGGCTCAGTCTATTGGTACGTAACTTTAGCCTTCATGCCAGCCTTGCTCTCACCTTGCACCTCAGCATTCATGACTGCCACACATTTTTAATGAACATAGTGGTCATATAAGAGATTTCTTTTTATATCAATGTTATAAAGATGAAGTGTGCTGAGATCATGAGGAGTGTCCTTGTTGATAGGTGCCATGGAGTCCATTTACCTCAGAGTGATTGCTGTCCAGCAGAATCAAACCCTGCTGAGGTTTATGTCATCCTCACAATGATTATGGTTGAGTCCAGTAGGTCTCTTAAAATGACTGATATGCAATAAATGCTTTCTAACTCACAGGGTTAACTATGTAAAGGTTCTGGGAAAAGGGAGGACATGGATTGACCTAGCAGCTGTAACAATGGACTCAAGCATACAAACACCTGCGTGTGGACAGCACAGTGCCAGATCGGGTTTCATGCTGTTGGACATGAGACCACTAAAAGTTGGAACTCACTTGATGGAATCCCTAACAATCACTGTTAGACATTGTTCCTAGAATGACAGCTAAATACCCATATGTCTTGGATGGGATTGTACCCCCAAAGATTCTGAGAGCACTGGTAGCAGTACAACCTTGTTTGGAGAAAAGATCTTTAAAGATGCTGTCAGTTGAATTTAACATGAGTCATACTGAAATCTCCTAATCCAGTTTGAATGGGATCCTTAGAAAAGAGAGACATGAGGGTATCTGTGGGAAGATGCCTAGAGTTACCAGAAGCTGGCGGACCCAAGAAAGATCTTCGAGAGGCTTTGGAGAGACCATGTCTTGTAGAACTCACTGATTTGGACATCTAGCATCCTGAACTGTGAGGCAAAGCATTTTTGTTCTTATTAACCACACAGTGTGTGGTATTTTGTTACAGCAGCTTTAAGAAAGTATTACACTTTTCCCTTGAATGAGAGTTAAGAACTCCCAATTAAGGAAAGGGCCGTGATGGAACTGGTTATGTGTCCCTGGTGCTCACTGGAAATGTTCCCTTTGGGAATGATGACTCCATGGAGATTGTTGTATTCATGGCTCAGGAGAATCTCTAATTTCCTTTTCCTCACCAACTCTGTCATAGTGGCTTCTGTCTAACTATAGGAGAGCTTTGAATGCATTCACACAGTGAGCCAGCCACAAGACGTTATGAAGCCAGTTTCTGCCACCCGTGGTCGCACCACGAATTCTGTAGTTATGTGTTCATTCAGCAAACATTTGAGCCCTGGCAGAGTCTGCTCTCTGTACTGGGGACTCAGCTGTGAAGAGATAAGACCCCCATCTCTCAGAGATTACATTCTAGTGGATGCTAATGATTCAGAGGACCCCAATTGCAGGGTAGACTGAGGCCCAGACATCCTTTCCACGGCTCTCACCTCAGAGCCTGTAGAAGCTCTTTCTTTGTCCCCTTCACAGCCACACGCTCTCTCACCGCCTTGGTTTCCATGGGTTTCCTGCTTCCTTAAGTCAAGTTTCTTCAGCTGGAAGAACAGGGACACTTGTGTTTACAGACATGTGATAGAATGCGTTGTTCAGTGACTGGGAAACGAGATAAAATAAAGCTTTTTATAAAGCTATCCTCCAAAATGTGCCACCCGCCATGAAGTTGTTTTGGCTTTGTTTGTGTGGCAGCTGATCAATTTCTCTCTAAGCTCTGCAGGTCTCCATTGGAAGGGCCCCACCCCTGGGGACTCAGGCTTTGGGAGGTGTGTCTCACGTAGCAAATACAGCACTCCTGACCCCAACTTCTTTATCACTTGATTCCAGCTGTGAAAAGAAAGAGAAGAAAAGTGGGTTTGTTTAGCAGGAGTGCTTTTGTGAAGCCAAAGGGACGAACGGGGTTTGAAACAAGAGTCATCTGCAGTGGGGTTCAATGGTTCATCAATCCAATTAATAAATGTCAGAAAGAGGAAACAGTCAGTGGGGAAAGAAGCTTAGGGGGGAAAATGTCTCCACATGGCTCAAAAGTCTACCAAGACCCAGGAGCCATGACCTGTGTTTAAAATGTCCTCAGAAGCCAGTTTGTGTCTGATTCTGACCTGACACACCATGACCTTCCAAGAGTTGTACCTGGCTTTGCCCTTGCACTGACCACACAGATTGGATTTTTCAAACCCAGGACTCATCCCCCATTCCACATACTCCTTTCAAGGGCTTGGGCTCCTTCACCAGCACAGACTTCCTCCCCCAACATAGTTCCCACTCCATTTGGAATCAATTTTAAGAGACTTGGGAGTGAAGTGTGTCAGGAGAACAGGTGGTCCTGCCTCTATCCTAACTTGCTCTGTAAGTTTCAACAGATGGCATGCCCTCCTCAAGCCTCAGTCTCCTCCCTCGCAAAGTGATGATGTTGTTCTAGATCATTGGTTCTCAACCTTACTAATGCTGGGAACCTTTAATGCAGTTCCTCATGTTGTGGTGACCCCCCCCCAACCATAAAATTACTTTCCTTGCCACTACATAACTGTAATTTTGCTACTGTTATGAATCAGGCAACCCCTGGAAAGGGTTGATTGACCCCCAAAGGGGTTGAAACCCACAGGTTCAGAAGTGGTGAGCTAGATGTTAGCTAGCCAATTTGTTTCTGTAAAGGGTCAGAAATGCTTTTTATACTTGTGGGCTAAGCAGTGTCTGTCTTAACTACCCTCTTCTATGCTTGTATCAGGAGAGCTGTTATAGACAATATGTACATGATTGATAGTACAATTAAACTTTGCTGCAGCATACGGACCAGTGCACATCTTTTGTCCATCACTGGTCTTGGTCTCTAAAGACCTTTGCAATTTGCCAATATCACAGGCCCCTGGATTCTTTAGCCAAGAAGAAATTGAGGCCAGGAGAACAAAATAACATGCCCTGGGCAAAAGACTGGAACAAGAAGCCATGTCTTCAGATGCTAGTTTATTGTGTATAATAGTTACACAATCGGTTGTCACTTTGAAAGGATTAAGTGTGAAGGGGTGCCGTTGAGCCTGTCAATCAGGTCACAACTTAATGATATCAGTTGGAGGTGCTAAGGAGATAAATAACTTGCAGAACACAGGCTGACTTCCTGGGAGACATTGCAGCTAACAAGATACCTAGACCTACACTAGTGCTCTGAACTGGTGGAGCCAAGTGGCGATCCCTGCCAGCGCTGAGATGCTTACAATGCCACTGGATCCACAAGACTTTTCACCCACTGGACTGTGGTCTTCCTGAATTAGATACTATTGCATATGTGGTGTGAGTCTGAAGAGGACTTTATAGATTGTTATTGGACATAGGGACTAATATTGGACTTATGGACTTAATCTGAACTGGGCTGGGATGTTTTCTCCATATTCAGTTGCTCTTGTATATAAAACTCTTTCTTATACATGTATGAGCATCTATAAACTTTGTTTCTCTAGGACACACAGACTACCATGTCATGGTTCTTAGCTTTTCCAGCAAAACACAAGCTGTTTTTGGTATGTGGGTCTTTTCTTACGAAATACTTTCCTGAAATTGCTTGGGAGATGGAGGAGTTCTAGGCCTATTTCAAGGAGGTTTTCTAGTTCACTAAAGAGCCCTAGTGTTACTATGGGTTAAGCATTAGACTCCCAAAACAAAAAAATCCAAATTAAAATCCAAAGTCAATGCCCACTAACAGTGACCCTATAGGACAGGTCAGAAGTGCCTCTGTGAGTTTTCAAGACTGTCACTCTTTATGGGAGTAGAAAACCCTGACTTTCTCCCAAGAAAACACTGTGTCACCAGGGATCCTCAATTTAGGTCCCTAATCTCCAACTTGGTGGTTCAAACTCCCTGGCCCTTCCCAAGAGAAGATGAGGCTGTCTGCTCCCCCTACAGATTGTACTCTCAGAAACCCTGTGTAGGGATGCTCAGAGTCAATGGAAGAGCTGGGTTTGGATTCTAGCTCACTAAGGGCCCTAGACTAAAAGAGTTAAGTAGAATTCAAGTAAAAAGGTAGAATCTGGAAGAACTGGCTTAGGAGAGAAAGATAGAGAAAGGGAGATGCACACAGAGTCAACTCTGGCTTCTGGTGACTCTGGTGTGTCAGAGGAGAACTGAGTACCACAGGGTTCCTGTGGTTGAGTTTTTGGAAGTAGATCATCAGACTTTTCTTCAGACACCTTTGGGTATACTTGACTTGGGTATACTCCAGCTTCTCAATTAGCCACCAAGTATGATAACCATTTGCAGCGCTCAGAGACTCCTTCAGAGGGAGGTTCCTACATATTCTTGGGTGTCCGCTACCCACTCCAGATCCTGCACATGTCTTTTGAAATGTTCCACCAAGAGGAGATCCAGAGCCTGGTATCCCGTGGCGAAGGGGCATGGCTGACCCAATATGGATTTCTGTTGAGTGTTACAGCTCTGTGACATGTCTCCTACGTAATTTAGTCTGGAATTTGATGTTTCTTGGATTCAGACCTAAGAAACATTTATGAGGTTAATCTGTTTTCTTTTTGACCAGAGGCTCCACTCTCTCGATTGGGGGTGGCAGGACATCTTTTCTCTCTCAGAATCTCAAGTCCTAAGAACCAGAGAGCATGATGGTTCTCTTCTCCATATTCCACCCTCCATTCCTGGGTGAATTACGCTATAGGTTGAACTGTGTCCCACCCCCAAATATGTGCTGGAATCTTACCATTATACATGTGAATGGAGCCTGTTTAGAAATAAAATGATTCTCTTTATAATGCTAAAAGGGTCTAAACCCCTAGTGTGGTGGGTTGTAAACCTAATCACATCTCAGATGTAAACAGCGCAGATTACAACCATATGCACACAAAGGAAGACATGCCATGAAAGGATCTTCTATAAACCAGAGAATGCCAGCAACAAGGAATAAGGAAGATACAGAGAGATCTCAGAGCCTAATTTGGACTCATCTTCCAGAACTCTGAAAAAAGAAATATCTCTTGTTTAAGGCTACTTACTTGTGATATTTCTGTTGCAGCTCTAGGAAATGAAACCCCCTTGACTGTGGCCCTAGGGTTCCTTTGCAGCAGTAAGACACTCATGACCACCACTGGAGTGAGAAAATGGATTCTGCCCACATGTGTTGAGTTACAACGATCAGTCACTGTTCCATTTGCATGGTAGAATTTTGTAGTAAAATTTGCAAGAGTAAGATGATGCTTGCTTGGGAGTCAGTTTGCTACAAAGGTGTTTTCTCACCAGTGTTCAGAATTGGCTTGAGGATGACTCTGGCTAGAAACTTTGGCTCTGGGGCACCACCCACAAACACCTTCCCTGTGAGGGTACCATATATGGTTAGCCCAAATCTTTCAGAGCTGCAGGATCACATCAAGGCAATCCTCACCTGGAGTCATGTTAAAAGGTGACTCTAAAACTAGAGAGAAATGTTAAAACTATAAATGTGGAGTTTTGCATACAGTAGAATATTCTAGCTCTATCTCCCACCCCAATAACATAGCCTAAGATGAACTATGATGGTGAACTATAACATCTTGCCTCTGCCTTCCAGTATCCTGCCACTATTGGCTACCAACTGCTTCAAAGCCCTTTCTTTTCCTAGGCTATTCCCACTGGTTGTTTTGCTTCCAATCTTATGTTCCTTACCATCTCCTCTCATGCAGTCCAGCTAAGTGTGTCTCAGTGCCCAATGAGACCCTGATGCTCTCCAGGACCAAGTCTGTCCATCAGATGCCTTCCTGGATCACCAGCTCCCTCCTTCCCTGACCCTCAGGGAGCATGTTGAAGGGGTGGGCAGCTGAGTGAGAAGCAGCAGTCTGTGGGACAAGTGTTCTTTGCGGCCATTAGTCAGTGATTGGTAACATCCAGACCCTCATTGAAGTGAAGTTGCTCGGCATGGCGCTTCTTGGTAATTCCCACCCCATGACTGAATGGAAGCATGCAAGTAAGGGGAACACTGCTTCAGGCCCTGGTCAGTTTTGACATTCCTCTGAGTATGAGAGAAGGCTCTCAGAAGCAGGAACAGAAGGAGAGTTCTGGGACCATCAGGAAAGAAGTGGAGTGCATGTGAAAACCATGTCTGAAGTGGCAGGGCAGCAGAGATAACAAAGGCCACTGCACTGACATGGTGAGACAAAGCAGAGGAGTGGCACCAGGATCCTGCATTACCACGCAGAGCCAGGGCCTTGCCTGCCCACAGAACAAAGCAGAGTTCAAGGGGCCACATGGCTGGGAGGCTAAGGCTATGGGCTAAAAAGAGGCACAACAGCCCAAAGGACTTTATTCGTATCACCATGGAAGCTGTTGACTTCCCTAGTGAGCCCCATCATTGTGAGTGCCGTCTGGGAGCTCTATGTGGCCATTGCAATGACTTTTCGAAATCAGTGCCTCTTGGAGAGCCGGTTGGGATCAGAACAGGGTAAAGAGGAGTCTAGGGTGGCACTTTTACTGACCTCCGCCTCCTGGCGAGCAGCCTTGGGCGATGTGAAGTGGGATTCTCCTTCGCCTTATGTAACCAGAAGAGGTCAGATTTGGGCCCGTCCCATTTCCACACTCCCACACAAATCTTTTCCTTTCATATTTTTTTTCCTCTTCTTTTATTCCTGTGTCTGTATCTCACCCCCGCCCCATCTGACTTATCACCTTTTATGTCCCCCTTTATATTTCTCTTCTAGTTGCATGTATTGTTAAACCTTAGAGACTCTGGGAAGTAACCATATTTACTGTTGCCCAGCCAGGGACGCTGGGAAGTGTCAGTCTCTATGTTTATAAAGTAAGAACCCTTTCTATTTGAAGCTAGGGTATCATTCAAAAGTAGGGAACCATTACTCTATGTTTGTCTAGTAGGCAACAACTAAAGCAGGTTTTCAAAGACTGTTTCATGAGATAAGCTAAGTGACAATAAATGAAAGGTAAGAGATGTGAGAGATCAGGGAGCTGGCGGAAAAGCTCTACAGGGATTTTCTGAAACATTATATTTAGACTAGAAGAACACAATCGACCCTGAGTCAAGAAGAAGTAGTATCTCTGAATATATCTCTAGCCAATAAGTAAATGGAAATAGTAATTTGAAACTTATCCACCCCCCCAAAATCCTCTCCAAATAAAATAAAACTCTAGGCTTAAATGGCTTCTATCCTGGATTCAATTGTGTCCCTCACCCTTAGATGAGTTCACCCATCTGGGTCATGATGCTCAGGGGCTTGGCGTTGTGGAGGATAAGAGGGGGCAGCTGTGAAACAACTCCAGGATGCAATAAAGCAAGTAGCTCTCAGGGCACTAGAGTGGGGAGTCACAGGTAAAGGGGGTTTCCCTGGGTTATGAGCTTCCTCACTTACCAAAAAAAGGGCGGTCTTGGCATATGCTTCACATATCGCTCAATTGCATTAAGATGTGTGCTATCATCACCATGGTTCATTTCAGAACCTTCTAGTCTTGTAATTTCTGTGATTACCTTTCCAGTTCTCTACCATGTCCTGCCATGCCCCTAGGCAATTATCAAACCAGCTACTATCTCCATAGCCGTACCTATCCTGAAATTTAGATACAGAAAATCATACAAAAAGGAAAACCTCAATCAAAAGAAAGAAAACACTAAAAACTGAAAAAACTCTAGAATGGATCAAAGGGAGATCAAATGATAAGGTTTTGCATTTTAACTTAACTAAATCTGCACAATGGACTTTAAAATACACTCTGTCTGATAGCAAGTCAATTTACATCCCTGGTCTGTGGTCAAAAGGGATTCCCCAGAGGTTTAATCCACGTGGGGACAAAATTGGGCTTCCACTATCATCCATGCCTGCTGAAAATCGGGCGTTCACAATTTAAGTTCTGCTACAATTCTCCCCTTCAAATTTGGATTTTATGTAATTCATTTATTTTTTAAATTCTTATTAATTGAGAATATGTATATTTATATCATATATTCCATAGTTCAATCATATCAAGAAATTGTACAATTGTGTTATATGTTTTTCATTTATATTATATATATATATTCCATAGTTCAATCACATCAAGACAATTGTACAGTTGTGTTATATGTTTTTCAGTGAATGAAACCCAGGATTGATGAAGGGTTTTGGGGGTGGAGGGAGTCCAATGGTGGTGGTGATGGGGGGGGAGGAGGAGGGAGGAGTAAAAGGGAGAGAATATCAAGGAGTCCAGAAAGAAAGAAAGATGTTTGGAAACTGACATAGCAGATTTGGATTTTATTACTTACAATCCTTGGATAACACTGGCAGCTATGCTTCTTATATGTGAATTTAGTTGACGCCTCACTTAGATGGTTGCTTATTTTTGTTTGTTTGCTTGTTTTTTGATGGCTGCTTGTTGTAAGCCAAGTCTTTAAGATCCTAGATAAGTGGTTCTCAACCTTCCTAATGCTGTGACCCTTTAATACTGTTCCTCGTGTTGCGGTGACACCCAACCATAAAATTATTTTTGTTGCTACTTCATAACTGTCATTTTGCTGTTGTTATGAATCAGGTGACCCCTGTGAAAGTGTAATTCAATCCCCAAAGGAATTACAACCCACAGGTTGAAAACCTCTGCCCTATATACTATTCTTTCTGATAGCAGGGCACCATCCAGTTTCCTTACCACACTTTGGACTTTTTAATCTTACTTTAAACATATATATATAACTTTTTTAAAAAAGCATTACTTTTTATCTTACAAGAGATAAAAGAAAAGACAAGAGAGGGACCAACTACCAACAAGAAAGAAAAATGGAACATGTCCTTTGGACCCAAGGTACCTGTGCTTAGAAACTCCTAGATCCAGGGGACGGTTGATTACACGGACCTTCCTCTGGAGCTAAAGGAGAGAGAAAGACTTTCCCTTTAGCTGAGACCTGTGTTGGACTTTTAGCCACTTAAACTGTTAGAGAATAATGTACTTTTTGTTAACGCCATTTACTTGAGGCATTTCTGATATAATAGCACTAAATAACCCAAAACAATGTTCCTAGTGCATCCTAGCAAACATTTAGAGAAGAATTAACAGCAATTCTCTACAAACACTGATTTCCCAACTATGACATCAATCGTGGTAATAATTTATTTTGTAAGAATTATTACCGGGCTGAGCCCCGGTGGCGTAGTGGTTGTGCACGGAACTGCGGCCCACTGGGATGGAGGTTCAATTCCAGCAGTGGGGCTGGATCTCCTACTCCCACCACCGGAGAGCAGTGATGCCCCCCCCCCAAAAAAAAAGAATTATTATCAAACTAGTCCCAATGAGTTGGACATTGAAAAATTTTCCAAAGTCAAATTCTTACAAGATATTGCTCTGCTTCATAAGCAGACTCTTTCCTTGAGCATTTTCCTTCACATTTCTCTACAAATGCTGCGGTGTCCCACAGACTCAGGAAAGTTTGAGGAAGATGTCTCACATGGTAGTGAATCCTGTTTAGCCCCAAACCCAAAAGTCAGGCACAGGCACACCACAGGCTGAGGCCAGACGACATACTCCACTCCTGGCTATTCCCAGAGAGGAACTCACACCCCCGACTTCTCAGGCAGCTGTTTTTATGTGCAGCGAGATAGCATTGCAGGGAATCCAGTGTATTCTCCTACCTTCTTACCAGACCTATGCCAGGAAAGGGCCTTTGGTGGGAATGACATGGTACACTCGAATTTCACCCCAATGTAATAACTTCTCTACCTTGGACTGTATCTTATTTGTGCACAAAAGTTCTGGGGCCTCTGACAAGATGTTTCCAGTGGAGAATACTGGAAGTAGGCCATAACATGAAAATATGCCATTAGCCATCAGGAAAATGCAAATTGAAACCACAATGAGATGCCATTTCACATCCAGGATAGTTATTAAAACAAAACAAAATCAGACATCAAGTCTTGATGAAGATATTCAGAAATTAGAACCATCATGTACTACTTGTGAGGATATAAAATGGTACAGAGACTTGGAAAAAACATTCTGACAGTTTATCAAATGATTAAATGCAGAGTTACTTTAACCCACTACCATTGGGTGCATTCCAACTTATAGTCACCTCTGTAAGATTATAGAGACTGTAAAACTTTCCAGGAGCAGACTGCCTCATCTGTCTCTTGAGAAGGAGCCAGTGGATGTGAACTTCCTACCAGGTGGCTAGCAGCTCAACACCTAACCCACTGTAACAATAAGATGTGACCCAGCAATTGCTTTCCTCTCCCCAAACCAACTCACTGGCATCTAGTTTATTCTGACTTGCATTGAATCTGTAGGATAGGTTCAATTGCCCTTGTAGATTTTCAAGACTGTAGTTCTTTTTAGGAGTAGAGAGTTTTGTCTTTCTCCTATGGAGTGACTGGTAACTTCAAACTGCAGGCCTTGTTAGCAACCCAATACATAATCACTTCCTTATCAGGGCTCCATATATACATTTATTTCTATTTCTTTAGAAATGTATGTAGAAATATGCATACAAATAAAAATTTGTATACAAATGTTTATAGCCATATTATTGTAACAGACAAAGGAAGAAATGATTCAAATGTCTATCAGCTAGCTGATGAATAGATGAATAAAATGTGGGTTATCCAGATGTTGGAATTTTACACAGCAGTAAAAAAGAAAGTAAGTACTGGCACAGGCAACAACATAAACAAGTCTTGAAAATATTGTGCTATGTAAGGAAACTGTGTTAGTCCGGGTAGACTAGAGGAACAAATTTCAAAGACATTCATATAGATATAAGAAAAGAGTTTACATACAAAAGGAATGTGACACTGAGAAGGCATCCCAATCCAGTCCAGTACAAAGTCATAAGTCTGATATTAACCCATATGCCCGAAATCAGTCTACAAAGTCTCCTTCCAACTCACGAAGTCACAGGTCAGTGGGTGCAGAACTCTGGCGCTGGCAGGGGTCTCCCCATGGCTCCTCACTTCCAGGGCTCAGGGTCCATCAACAGCATGCCACTCCAGCTTCAGAAGTCTGGCTCCATAGGGCAAAGCCGTGTGGTCTCTCCGACTCCTCCAGCTTCTCGGACGCTGCCATCTTGTGTTTTCCGTGACTCATCACCTCTGAGACTAACTCCCAACGACTGGGGAGATAGCTTCTCATCTCCAAGAGGGAAATATCTCGAGAAGTCTCAGAAGAAAGCCATGCCCATATAGAGGCCTCATTGGCTACTCAACGGCTATCTCCAGATTAAACAGGCTAGACTCCACCCCTACATTTCAATCATAAAATTAACATAAGCAGATAACTGCCACAGAAACCAACGACAAAAGATAAGACATTGCTTACAATTCCATTTATATGAAATGTTCAGAGAAGCTCTAGGGACACAAAGCACATGACTGAGTGTTTGTCTAGGACTTGGAGTTCAGAAAAATGGGCAGTGACTGATGGAAAGTATGGCATTTCTTTGGGGCTGAGGAAAATATTTTGAAATTGATTATAGAGAAGTTGTAAAATCCTATGAATATGCTAAAATTTATTAACTTGTATAATTTAAATTGGCAGACTATCATATGTGAACTATCTTTTAGTGAAAATGTTAGAAAATACTATCTGTACATATACATATATTAAAAACTGAAAATAAATAAATGGTGGATACTGCTATTTACTTTTTTCTTCATATGTTTTTTCCCTCCAACAGTTTTATTGGCACATAATTTAAATATAATACAATTCACTTTTTCAATATCAAGGAGAGTTGTACAACCATTACCACCTCAATTTTAAAGTATCACACCATCTCCCATCCCTTCATCCCCATGGTTAAATCACTTTCAAAATGAATTGTGCAACAATAATCAGTTCTAGTGCTCCCTCCCCTCACCCCGCCTTCATTATTATTCCCTTTCCCTCCCTATCTCCCAACCCCTATCCCTGCATCCCCTATAACTCCTTGTGTCCATTATTATCATTACACATAACTCCTCCTGTGCTTCACAACTGGGAAACTCAACAGAAAACAATAGCAAGCAAAATTTCACTAAGGTGGTAAGGATAAAATCACAATAGTATAAAGACAAACATACAAATAATTAGTAAGAAGAAAAGGACCCCGATCAACCAGGGAAGAAATTTCTGTCATGGAAAAAGTAAGAGAGACTTGTACCCAGAACAAATTCTGGTCTCCTCTATAGAGTTGTCAACTGGCCAAGTAGCGAGTTCATCCAGCATAACCGAGACTACAATGGTCTCTGCCTGAGAGTATGGCTGCTTGAGACTTGCTAGATACTCTGTAAATGGATATTGAGATCCCACTGTCCCCCCATGGCCTTGTACAAATTGAGTGTTCATAATTTTACCTCTGATACTTTTACTTTCACCATATTTGAACGGTGTAGTGGTCATCTTTTGATCACACAAGCTGGTGTGCTTCTTCTGTGTGGACTTAGTTGACGCCTCCCTAACATAGATCTTCACACATATTTCTATTAGCCATACCTTCTTTATTATATCTGATTTACTTTTTAGAAATGAAGATGATCATTAACATGCAAGGCATAAATGATTTCCTCTCTTTTCCCTTTCCTATTCATTCTTCTTGTGGGAGATTAATTACTAGACTGGGCACCTTCTTCACCTCTCCTTGTATCCAGAAAACTATGGATGTGTGTGTGTGTGTGTGTGTGTGTGTGTGCATTTACCTACTTCTGGAACTTAGATTGGCTTTGTAACTTTGGTCGATGGCGTTTGGTGGAAGAAAACATTTACCAGCTTCAAAACTAGCCTCAAGAAATCTTGCATGCTTTGGTTCTTTCTCTTGGAATGCTAACAGATTCCATATAAACAATTCCAGGCTATTAAATTGGATAATAAAAGACACAAGGTCCACTCACACCCATTGCACCAGCTGTCAACCAATCTACTGCCAGATGTGTGAGTGAGGTCATTCTAGACCAGCCAGTTGCCAACTGAGCCACTAGCCAACCACAGACACATGAGCTTAGCCAATATCCACCAAATCTGTTCTAGATTAATAGGACCATCCAGCTGCTTTTGTTGATGCTGTTGGTATTTGCTGTCAAGTTGGCCTTGACTCATGACAACCTGATGTGTAACAGAACTGAAGGTTCCATTGTCTTTTACCATCTTTTTGCTTGTCCGTATGCTCAAGTCTGTTCTTGTGATTATTGTGTCTCTATCTCACGGAGGGTTCCTCTCATTTTTGTTGACCTTCTTTTAACAAATATATATATATGTGTGTGTGTGTATGTATATGAATATATAGATAGATATATTAGCAATTAGTCTCTTCTGAGTATGTGTATAAAGTAAGCAATCAAAGGCTCAAAGTCTTGTCATCCTGGCTTTCTCAGCCAGAAAAGAATGGTGACTTCAAAGAAGCATTGTGGCTATAGTTCTTCACAGATTAATTTCTGGTAGTCCATGCTGTACACACTATTCCTGCCAAGATCACACTCCAATGTGCCAATACATCTTTTGCCTTTCTTTTTCATTGTCCAGCTTCCCCATGCATATGAGACGATTAAAAAGACAGTGCCTCTGGTCTTGGCCCACCTTAGTCATCCATTGAGATCTCTGTTTGTTAAAACTTTCAAAAAATATTTTGCACCAGATTTGTCCAATTTGATTATTTGATCTGTTAGTGGATTTGACTGTTGTATCCATGTTGGTTGTCTGATTGTCCAACAAGAATGAAACCAGAGAGATCAATTTCTTCTCCACTTATCATGATGCTTACCTGTTTGGTTGTGAGAATTTTCACTTCCTTCACATTCAGTGGTAATTCATAGCGAATCTTAGTCTTTGACATTGTGAACAAGAATAAGTAATCATTATTTTACATTGGCACAATTTTAGGTGATGTGTTATGTGGCAATAGACAATCCCACCCTACTTCCACTGCTCATTTGTGCATAAATAAGGAAAATGATAAGAGATTGAAGCTGTTGTAGATGGTGAAGAGAAGGGTGAAGTAGGATCAATAGGTTAAGCTCTGGGGGACAGAGAGCTTCTCTCCCAATGATGTAGTTGATTTTCTTGAAACATGATGAGTTCCCTGTAACTCAAGTAGTAAAAAGTGGACAAGCAAGCAGGCTGAAAGACAATGTGTCAGGATTATAATAAAGGGATATAAGCTTAAGGTGGAAGATTGGACTCAGTGTCCTCTAAGCATCCTGAGCATCTACAAGTCCCTGTATGAGACTCCAAATAAAGGAGTCTGGAGTAAACTGAATGTACTAGAAGGGATTGTGCCTCTCATGTTCTGCCCCAAATTCTGTTGTCACAATAGTGACCCTGCAATATGATGAGAGCAAGCAGCAATTCCATGAACAGGGAAGTAGATACCGAAAGAGAACAAGAACAGATGTTTCCTGGAAGTCATTTTGTCCCTGGTAACTCACCGGGTAATGTGTTGGGATGCTAACCAAAAGATTGAGGATTTGAAGAAAGCAGCTGCTCAGGCGTAAACATGGTTGGCAGTGTGCTTCTATAAAGAGGGGAACCCCCATGGGGCACTTGTATTCTGTCCTAGAGGGCCTCTTTTGAAATGGATGTACTTGATGACAGTGGGTTGTCACATTTGGGGTGGTAAGAACCTTGAGGAGGCATTGGAGTAGATGAAGAGCAAAATCTTAATTGTTCACCCATGGGCTTTGTGGTAGTTACAAAATTTCATGTCAACTTGATAAATAAGTATAGGAATGGAGTCTAGCCTGTCAATCAGGTCACTGACTGACTGAGACCTCCTTGATGCCTTCTCACAAGGATTCTGGGAACTTCTCTCTCAATTCTGCATCAGCAGAGGCAGGCCACATGCTCTCTCTGCTTCACCTTCACCTTCCTGATGGAGGAGACCCTCAGGGAACTGGAGAAGCCACATGGAGACTCGAGCCAGCGTTGAAATGTTTCCACTGCCACTGGAGTCACAAGACTTTGCACCCACCAGCCTGTTATCTTGTTGCATTTGGCATCATTGCATTGCTGGTGAATCTAAAGAGTAATTTATAGTCTAGTATCAGATAGGTGAACTAATATCAGAATTAGGGACTTTATCTGGATGGGGATGGGTGGGATGTTTTCTCGATATACAAGTAATTGCTCTTTGATATAAAGCTCTCTCTTAAACACATATGAGTGTCTCTGGATTTATTTCTCTAGTCAACCCTGACTAACACGGGCTTCTTAATTGGTTTTATACCTTGTGCCATAATCCCACCCCTAATTCTAAGGCAACTCTGCCATCATCCTAAATCATAGTTCTGTATATGCCACTTGCCAACACATACATTTTTGGAGGATTGGTATTTATTGAAGAATAAAACCCAACCCAAGCCCCACAATCTGGGAACCAGACCATTGAATATCCTGCTAGTAATTTAGCTCATAAGCACTTTCCCTGAGACTCCTATCCTTCTTATGTCCTCACTAAGTCATTATTTCCTCTGCCTAAACTGTTGTCCTTCAAGAAACCTTTTCTACCTCTTTACATGACAGCTTAGCATCCCATGGTGGGGCAGGGTTAAGAAGTAGTAGAATGTAATAGTCAATAGGCACTGATTGCAGGGCAACTTGGTTTTAAATTTTAACCCAGACATTGTGAGTCATGTAATCTTGGGCAAATGATTTAGGCTTTCAGCATCATAGTGTGCATCTGCTAACTGGGAATGACAATATCCCTTTTACAGGGTTGTCATGAAGGTAAAGTAAAAAATGCAAGGCTCTATACAGTGTCTTGTGTACAATTAGCACTCAGCATATCAGTGTGCAGCATATCAAAGTGGGCACTACTGCACTGGTGGTGGTGGTGCTGCTGCTGGAATGATAGGTGTGGGGTGGGTGCTATAAAAACTTATCCCTATACTTTATCTTGGATTGTAGGTCATAGTACAAAAGTTTTAATATCCAGGGAAGCACTGAGTATTCTTTTTTTCTTTTCTGAAAAGAGGCTGGTAGCCCAAATAAGTTTGGGAATCTATGCAGTAAATGGTGACTGTTGAAAAAGAAGTGGAAAGTTGGAGTTATTTAATAGGTCCACAGGTAAAAATTTAGAGAGAACCTAGAGTCCCAGGGACCAGTTTGGTAAGTGAAGAAAATGCGGCTTCAGAGTCTGTCCAGTAGCCAGGGATCCTGGTGTCCTTTTAGAGTTGCCTGTCTGATAATCCAGGTAATTCCAGCAATAACCAGACCAGACCCAACCCAACCCAACCAAACCTACTGCCACCAAGTCCATTCCAATGCACAGAGCTTCCAGGGAGGGTTTCCAAGGTTGTAAACCTTTCCAGGAGCAGTGAGCCACAGAGCAGTGCTGACAGGTTTAAATCACCAGTCTTGCACTTAACAGTTGACAACCACTATTGAAAAATTCTCATCTGAGTTACAATGTTGTTCATCTGTATTAATTGTCGTTCTCAATTGTTTACCTTTCCCATTCATTTTGCAAACATCGACAGAGCCACAGAAGAGCTTCTATAACTTCATAGGATAAGTCTGCCTGGTTCAATGGCACTAAATCGAACTTAGAAAAATGGGGACTTGCCATCTTCTTGTTCTTCCCGCCCTCTGAACAGTTTTTCTCCTCTGTGATATCCTGGCACTTTATATATAACCTTTTCAAGATGTCTTTTAATTGTCGACTCATAATTTTCTTCCTACCAGAGTCCATGGATCTTGGGCCTCCAGGAATGAATTTGTGAGTATTGATGGACAAGAAATCTTCAGAACATAGCTTTGATTATCTCTGAGGTTCCCTCTTAATTGCACTAAAATTCAGTCAGAAATAAAGAACTAGGTCTTAAAAGCGGGACACCTTTACCTAATGAGGCATCTTCCTGTACAACATCTTTGACTGACTGGCCCAGCCCCACTAAGCCCCTCCAGTGAGAGGGACTAAGTTCACTTTCTCCTGAGGCAACTTCTTCCTGAGGACTAGCTCTCAAGGGTCGGCCTCATGTTGAGTTGAATGCTTTCTTTCCCAAAGCTTTTGCTCTTGGTGAAGTTTTCCCTTCTGTTGTCACATAATGGAAGCCTATTTGTCTTCTCCATGATAGCCCTTCAGATATCTGTAAGGAGATAGCAACTCTTCATGACTGTGCTACATCTAACCAAATACTTTTCTCATCTCTAATTATCTTTATGAATGTCTCTGTCAAGGCTTTGAAGGGTAAGCAACAGGACTCAGGACTGCCCTGAGTTGGAACTGATAAGATAGCTTCTAGTTGTGAGATTCTGGTTGACATCTTTAGAAAAGACATTCTAATTCAGCTGAATGGGGGTGGTCACAGAGTGGGTAAAAGAGTTGTCACTCCAGCTTGGAAATGGACAGGAATGAGGGGGCTATCAGGCAGCCAGAAACACGTGGAAAACTTGTCTCGAATCCTTTCAGAGGGCACTTGGACAGACCCGCTTGAATTCTGAACACAGAATTATCCATGCATATGAATGAGGTACCAACTGTTGGAAGTAATTGGCAAAAGGTAATGGAATTGATCTGGGCATTCATTTGCCTTGTCGGACCAATTTGTCTTTCTTTGCAATGTCGGGTAGGCATGGATGGGTAGGAGAGATGTGATCTCAACCACCCTGGATCTCTAGTTCGGCTGCAGTTGTTTGTCCACAAAATGAAGACAAAACTGGAATCGGGACCCAGAAATTTTACCACCTGACTTGTGCTCCTGGTAGTTTTGATGTTTCTGGGGAATCGTCAAATTAAAAGCAATTTCTAACAATTGAGCCCTCAAGAAACCATTGGCCTATAAGAGATGAAATTGACAATAGCAGCACAAATGATCAGAAGATAGGCAGGCACCTTAGGGACCAATGAGTTTATGTTCACAAGATAGCGATAAGGCAGGAAAGCAAGATCCAAAGAATGTCCACGCAGAAACTGCTGATTTGGTGTATGCTTTTCTGTATATATACAGTCTCAACGATAATAACATAAAATTCAGAAATAAAAGAAAAACACTGGGCCATAAGATTTTAGGAGTTTTCCACACCAGTGAGTTGTCCTTACCATGGGAGGAGTCTCAGGCAGGTTACCGCAGAGCTGTCTGAGAAGCTTCAAAAGCACTGACTTGACGACCCCTCTCTGAAAGTGGCAAGCAGTCAGTCTGGAAAGGATCAGCAATGTGTCCTCCTAACTAATGCCCAAGAGATGCTGAAGTAGAGCCAGGATGGGAGCAACTGCTTCCCACTCTGGCCCAGGGAAACACTTAGGGAAACGATATAGATGTGGAAGACACCTGGTCCCAGACCCTGCCACCTATTTGCAGGTTACGCCTGGGCACATCCTCTGTACTGACAAAGAGTGGGATCAAAACTTCAGCCAGTTCTTTAAGAAACCAACCAGTTGCCATCCATTCAATTCTGATTCATGTGTCAGAGTTGAACTGTGAACCATAGCATTTTCAATGGCTCAACTTCTGGAATCAGAACACCCAGAATTTCTTCTGAGGAACACCTAAGTTGTCCAAGAAAATAAAAATGAAGAATAGACATCTTTCATTGATCTTAGGGTTTCCCTTACCCACAAACCCAAATATTAACTGTAAAAAAAATGTTTTGCCTTTTCGTAGTAATTAGGGTGAGAGTTTATAGAGCCATTTGGTTTTTCATTAAAAAGACATTTCATTTCGCTTCATGACCTTGGTTATACTCCCCACAATGAGACGACACTCTTCCCACTTCTGCCCTGTGTCGGCCATGTCCATTTGTCCTTCTTTCCTCTCTTTCTGACCACTGGGCTTTCTCCTGGGGCAAATGCTGCCTTTCTGATCTCATAGGGTTGATTGTTCTACTGGGCGTCTATTGTTTGTTTGAAAGTTGACTCAAAGGAGCATGTTCATTTCCAAGCTGAAGGGGGTCTATAGATCATAGTCTTGGGGGTTCCACCCAACTCATTAAGTCTGGCCTTTTTTTAAAAAAAAATTAGTTTGACTTTTGTTTCATAGTTTTCTTCAAGTCTAAATAAGCTCTCCTATTGTGATCCCTTTTAGAATGATTGACAGTTGCAGTTGGACATTATCTAGTTCTTATGGTCTAATGAGACTAATTATTTCCAAGCACCTTTTATTTCTTTGCTATGTTTATTTCAGATGGGGAGAGAGTCCCACGATGGAATTAAAATAATTTAACCACTGACTTGCTGCCCTAGTGACCATATTAAGTATAAAACAATGATGCCCCAAAAGACTTTTTTCATTTCAACGTGATATCAGAACACCACTCTTACACAGATGAGCTTTTAAAAAGAGAAAAGAACATAAATTTGTAATTTTCACATTGGGAAACTGGACAGCTATCCACCTTAGAGAGAACCTTGATTACAAGTGCCATTTTAACAGCCAATTCACAGAACTCAATAAAACATCAGGTATCATTTTCTGTCAAACCAGCTGAATCCCACCATAGAGAGAGACCAATAGTTGCATCTGACATGGCAGTGACAAGATTTTAAAAGTAAAGTGTAGAATATTTGGGGGGTTGGGTGTGAACTTTGTGATGGCTATGATCTTGCAGCCACCCCCAGCCCCTCCATTCCCAGAGAGCACAGTCCTTAGTCCCTGGGCCCAGCAACCCATTCTCTTGAGGTATTTGTTATGACTAAGAAGTTTTTATAACTTTGTTCCCTGTGTGCTCTACTGTATTTTCGTATAGGCAGCACACACTGTGTGTGTCCATCAGGGAAACCCCATTTGCTTGCCCCACCTGTTCATCGGGGGGGGGGGGCAGGGGGGGCACTATGCCTCCACCTGTAGATGATGTGCTATGACTGCAATCACATTTATCTTGGTTGCCATTCCTCCTGGTTTCTCCAGGGGCATCCCCTCCTCCCCCATCCAAAGTTGCTAATCCTTTCTTTCCTGTTCAAAGCCCGGCTTAATTAATTTAAATTTCAAAAGGTATCATAACTGCAGGGGGTGGAGGGCCAGAAATCAGTCTGTAATCAGACATCAGTGGATTTCAGTCAAAAGAAGAGGGCAGGGTTCACTCATGTGAACATTAACTAAAGCTTTACCCTCCTCATCCCTCCCTCAGCCCCATGGTCACTTGGAGCTAGTGGAATTCTTTGGGGTAGTTTCCCATATATGTGTATAAGCACATGTCACTTAGATTCCACAATTCTCTCTGTGAAGCAGGATGTTATATGACTTGGATGTTGTTAAAAAAAAGTTATTGGAACCACATGGAAGTTCATTTCCTGTCACCATCATTGCTTCTGCTCTCTCCTGCTCTGGTCAGGAAGCTGGAGAAGCCAGCAGCAAGGAGCCGCGAACACCCTGCTCATCCCTGTGTTCTGCTGAGTGCCCCAAGGACGAGGCCTGAGGGACCCCGAGCCACATCCTCTGCCTCACCTGCCTGTGTCCAACCGTGGGACAAAGCAGCGAGAATCTGGATATGGGGCCTTCACCAACATCGGAAACACTAATGAACACAGACAGAGCAGATTCGCTTTAAGTGAAACACCACAAATCAAAAAGCCCTTAGAGGACAGTTAATGCTTCTGCGATGGGACAGTATTTGGAGGTGAAATGCACGTATCTATAAAGAATAACTGCTCCAAGTAAGCCACACGTTTTCATCCCTCTGAGTTTGGGGTCAACTCATGCCTCTAAATGATTTTCTGAGCATTGACCATTTGCACTACCCAAGGATTCGAGGACCCAACCCAAACCCACTGCCATGATACTGAGTTCCTGAGGCTATAAATCTGGATAGAGGCAGACAGATTCACCTTCCTCCCTCAGAGCAGTTGGGGAGTTTAAACCTCAGACCTTGAAATTAGCGGTCCCACTCTTACTCAACAGTTTTGCAAGGAAACAAGGGAAGAACTTTGCCTGGGACCTTTCCTGAGGACTGGACCTGGAGTTAGGCCTTAAAAGGATCCACCGGGATTTAATAATCCAAAAGAAGAGAAAAGGAACTTTGAGGAGAGGTAAGAACTTAAATAACTACTTGGCTGGAGGGGTGAGTGTGGAGATGAGGTAGGGAAGAGGGGTCTCTAGACCAGGACACTGAGGTACTGGGGTCCACATGGAGTAGAAGTGTGAATGGTAGTTGGGGACCCAATGATTTTATAAACACTAAAGACATTAAAACTGCTGAGTAGATGGTGCTAAACTCTGACGCTTCGTCACCCTATAGAACAGGACACAACTGCACCCATACGATTTCTGAGCGTGAAAGCCTTCCACGAGCAGGTCTTTCTCCTTCAGAACTCTGAGAGGGCTCAAACCACTAACCTTTCATTTAACAGCCCACTGCTTAGCCATGATGCCACCAGTCCTCCTTTCTGGACAGTAGAGCTCCTTTGCGTTAAATGCCTGATAAAGTTATTTGTGTTTGCTGTTGTAGATTGCCATCAAGTTCGCCCTGACTCCATGCATGACTCCATCCTCAACGAGGGAACTATTGCCTAAGCCTACGGCATTCCCTGAGTGGTTGTGAGGCTGACTGGTGTGAAACACAGGATTTTCTGAAAGAGATCGCCAGGTCTTTCTTCCAAGTCCATCTAACTCTGCAGGTTTCCTGTAACCCATTTGACATCATGGTAGCATCCAAGCCTCCCCTGAAGGGCAGGCAGTGACTGTATACTCAGGACATTGGCCAGAACCCAGAACTTCAAGCTGGGTCTCTAGCTCGAAGATGAGATTCCACCACTTCCCATCTGCATTCGAGGTCAAAACAACAACAGCAACAACAAACTCACTGTCAGAGTCAATTCCAACTTACCATGACCCTAGAGCACAGCGTAGAACTGCCCTGTGAGGTTCTGAGACTACGACTCTTGATGGGTCTAGATAGCCCTCCCATCTGTCTCCCATGGAGCAGCTGGTGGTTTCAAACAGTTGATTTTGCTGTTCAAAGCCCAACAACTATACTACATGTAACCACTATACTACCAGGACCCCTCTACATTCAAGATAACTTGCTCTAATTCCAAGCAGTGAGGAAGGAGCAGTGGTGTTGGTAAATCAGCAGGGGGTGGGTGGCAGCTTTCATAGGATTGCTGCTGCTGCTAGTCTGTCCTCCTGTCTGGAGCAAGAAGATTTGACTCTAATGGGAGATAAAAAGTATTTTAAAATCCAACAGACCAAGAAGTCCCTTCTTTCCCACAGACCCTGGGGCCCTCCCAGCAACTTGGAAGTTGGATTTCCTGGCTCTTGCTGCTTTTACAGCACTTGAGGGAGAGAGAGGTGGATCAAAATGAAGAGGAGGAAGTGGTGCCTTCCAGAATGACTCAGTGCTGTGATTGCAGGTTCATTGTGCTCAGACTCAGGTGAACCAGAGATTGTGCCTCACCCGCCTTATCAGAGCTTAGGCATTGGGTTCCAGCTTTTCTTGAGGGCAGAGGAGGGACTGTAAGGTAGGCACAGAGCCAGATAAGTGCAGTTTCAGGTTACACCAGAGGTTTCCCAGCTTACCCAGGTCTCACACTTTCCAGAGCAGAGCTCTTGGGCTCCAGGGAGGGGTGGGGTCATGCTCTCTCTCTCTCTCCTCACCCCCTCTCTCAGAAGCTGAGTGTAGTCCAGTGGTAGAATTTGTACTTCTATTACCACAGAAATTCTGATCACACTGAGTTAGATGTTCAACTGCTAACCATAAGGTCAGCAGTTTGACTCTACCAGCTGCTCCATGAAAGATGAAGCTGACTGCTTACATCCTTGGAAACCCTACATAGGGTTGTCTTGAGTTGGAATAAATTTGATGGTGGTGGGTTTGGATTCATTTGAGATTCCACAGATGCAGTTTTGATTTCCAGCCAGTACATCTACTGCATACCACTACCCATTTGCCAGCAGAGACTTGTATGCTGATGAGATGTATAACAGGTTTAAGTGAATCTTTCAGGCTGTGATAGATTAAGAAGAAAGGTCTGGTAAGCTACTGAAAATCAGCCAGAGAAAACCCTTTGGTTACAACGGTCTGATCCATGATTGAGCCTGATGAAGGGGCAGGACCAGGCAGTGTTCTGTTCCATTGTGCACACGTCTAGAGGAAGCCTGATGCCAACTAACTACAAGCTTTCAGGCAGTTCTCACTTCTTGTACATGTGCTCTCTAACAGCTTCTGTGTTAGGGTTCTTAGAGGGTGTCAGTGCTTAGAGGGGAAGACAGTGCTGGAGAATTGCCAAAAGGACCCTCCTGAAGGGCAGGGCCAATCAGTGCCCAGACAGAGAATGTGAAGGGTGGTCATGCTCAGTGGTGCAGAAGCAGCCCTAAGGAAGCTGTAGCATTCCACAGAAGAAGCAATGCATTTGACCTGGGGATCCTGAGAAGATTCATTGAGGTGGTAACCTATGAAGTTGCAAGTGAAGGATGGGGATTTAGAAGTAATAGAAAGGGAGAACGACAGATATAGGGGAGGTCTGACTTAGGTAGAGAGGATAGACTTCCCTGATCCCAACCAGCACAGCTTGGTTCAAGTCCCCCTTTCCTTCTCCAGCCTCATGGTATTCATTCAGCCTCTCTGAGTAGCTGTGCCGTTCATAGCTGTGCCGGGTGCTAGAATAATGATCTATAAGAGAAGTAGGAGCTAATTCTGCCTTGTGGAGCTCAGATGCTGCGAGGCAGTTGGGAAACCCTGTCCAGAGCAGGAACGGCATCATTCGCTGCAGATCTGAATCCCCAGGCCCTCTCAGACTCATCTCTCAGTACAGCTGTGCTTTCTTTTCTTCCTGGCCTGTCCTCCTGCTGTTCCCCATATCAAGCATGTCCTTCCTCTCAGGGGAGAGTAACCAGATCTGCTCATGGAACCCAAGGAAGTCTTACTTCCGCTTCTTGTTTGTCTTCCCCAAGAAGTGACCACCCTGCCTTTAGCCTCTGACCAAATGTATAGCACTCTCACTCTCTACATCACAGCAACTATCAGGGTATCTGACATCTTTCAACATCAGTTTAGGAACTTTTGTCATAAAGTCTAGCATGGGGCCAGACACTTGGCAGGTGTTTCAAAAACATCTGTGTTAGGCTGGATGATAGAATGGGGAGACACAGAGGTTAAAGTTTGCCAGAATGGATTAGAAGGACCTTTAAAAGTCAGTTGTAAATAAATTGCCTTTAGAGCTTTGTGAAAGAAGAATACAGAGCCATCTGAGAGTGGGGAACAGTGGAGTGGCTATGTGATATGGGTGAAGGGCTGATTGAAAGTGAGTGCTTAGGCTGTGGATGTTGGATTTCTTGGGCCTTGTGGACCTCAGGGCCTCTGCATGTCCAGGAAGGCCCTGACCTCACCTCTGAGCCAGACGTTTGTCCCCACTGGCTGCTGAGTGGAGGCCTTGCCCATGGGGGAGGGAAACACTGGCTCAGAGAGGATAAGAAGTCATTGCTTCTTCTGGGGAGATCTTCTGTTCAGATAAGAAATGCGTTTCAGAGATAGCCTGGAACATGTCACTGTTGGCTTAACATCCATCTGAAGTTTATGTTTCTCTTAAGAAAGAGGGGAAACTCCTTTACCTAGCCCTCAAGACTCGGAGTGTCTGATTCTATAGATTTCCCCAGCTTCACCTTCCTGCAAGCAACCACTGTGCTCTTCCTACCCTTAGCTTCTCCTGTTTGCTCCCCTACTGCAGGACATTTAAACCAGCTGTTTCCTTTAACCAGAACACTATGAATAGTGGAAATGAAGGGAGTTGGGAGGGATAGCAGGAGTGACTGTGTTAAGTGAGAAGAATAGTTGTAGTCCTACAATAATGAGTAGGTGCTAGAAAAGCAGCGTGAATATGGGGGGCGGGGGCTGTGAAAGCATATTTACAGTTATATATAGGTTTGATAGAGTTATTTTTTTACATGGGTATTTACTTTTGCTGCAAACATATCCATAATGTGGTGGAACATACAAGTAACCAAGTTATGTAAACTCTTTTTCTTTAACATTAAAAAAATCATTTTATTTGGGGTTCATACTACTCTTATTATAATACATACATGCATCCATTGTGTCAAGCACATTTGTACATTTGTTGTCATCATCATTTTCTTTCTACTTGAGTCCTCACTATCAGCTCCTTTCCCCCCCCTCCTCCTTTTCTCATCCTTCCACCCTCATGAACCCCTGGTAATATAAAAATTCCAATTTTTTCATGTCTTATACCAACTAATGTCTCCCTTTACTCACTTTTCTATTGTTCATCCCTCAGGGAGGGGCTTATATATAGATTATTGTGATCTGTTCCCTTTTTCTCCCCCACCGTACCTTTATCCTGCTGGTATCACTACTCTCATTATTGGCTCTGAAGGATTTACCTGTCCTGGATTCCCTATGTTTCCAGCTCTTATCTGTACATGCTGGAGTCTAGCTGGATTTGTAAAGTAGAATTTGGATCATGATAGTGTGTGTGTGTAGGGGGTGAGAGGAGGAAGCATTCAAGAATTAGAGTAAACTTCTTAAACAGAATCAAACCTTAAGGCAGGGGTCTGCAAACTCTTGGGACTGAAGCACCAATCCTGTTCCTCCTAACAACTTTAAAATCACTCAAGAGCCTTAAATATGCTTTTCCAAATAAAGGAAATCAGAGTGATCTGAAATAATAGCCTTCAAATGTTTTCAATGTGACTTCACATTGAAAAAGCTGCATATGGCTTGTGAGCCAAAGTTTTCTGACCACTGCCTCAAGGGCATAATCTGCTGGGCCTGGAGGCTGAGGACCACAGTCGCCGGTAGAGGGGTGAGGAAGGGACATCTCTTGGCACGACAAAGTCTATAAAGATAATGCTCTGCATCTTCCTTTGACAGTCATGACTAGGGTCTTCACACCCATGAGCAGCTAGATAAAGTGCAACTATTGGTTTCTCTCTGTTCAGAGGAAAGAAGAGAGATAAGAATTGAAGGCACCTGAAAACAATTAGTCCAGTGGACTAATGGGGTATCCAGACATCAGTTTCCATGCTCCTGAGACTAGAGGAACTAGAAAGTGCCAGGATACCACTATCCAATGCTCTGAAAGGGATTGCATGAGAAGGTCCTAGGTAGAGTGAGAGAAAATTGTAGAATAAAATTCAAATTTGCATGTGATAGGGTGGGTTGACTAGAGAAACAAATCCATTGACACTCATATATATATATATATATATATGTATATATGTAAGAAAGAACTTTATATCAAGAAGTAATTATATATCTCAAAAATATTCCAACCCAGTTCAACTCAAATCCATGTCTGAAACTAGTCCATAAATCCCTCTTAGACTTATGCAGCCACATGCAGCAATGCAGAATATAGGAATATCACAGGTGCAAACTCTTGTGGATCCAATGACGGTGGACACAGGGCTCTGGCAGCAACCAGGGTCAGGCAGCAGGAAGATAAAGGCAGGGAATGAGGGGGAGGTCCCAAGGACCCTCCTTATGAGAAGACCATACCCAGAAGAAGTCACCATCAGGCTGTGACCTGATTGACAGGCTAAACTCCACCCCACATATCTTCAGGTTGACATGAAATCATGTACCACAGCATGGAAGAGACTAAGCTGACTGCTTAGATAGAGACGGGTGGAACCTCCAATATGACAGCTCTTACTCACCCTTCAGATCCAGAACTGGACTCACCCCTGTGGCTGAATTTTCCACCAAGTCATAAGTAAGTGTGTAATAGTGGCAAGAACACTAGGGACATGGACACACTTTAGAATAATTAGGCATTTGAGGTTCAAAGGAGACATGAGAACAGGAAACACAGGGAGGAAGTGGGAGAACCAGTGTTGATGGCATGGGCACGAGGAGAGAAATCCAAATGCGTTCCCATTTTTCGTGGAAAACTGATCATCTGTTCTGTAAAATCTTCACACACTTCACAATCAAAAGGTAAAACACAAAACCCAGAAATGAAACAATAACAACTACAAAAGAATAGTTGTGTAAACATTAAGAACTAGACTCTAAAGCATTGGCAGTGCAATGCTTGATGAGGGAACAGAGCGAGAGTTAAGGTCTGAAAGCTGGGTGTAAATCCCAGATCTTCTCCACTAAGAAAACCAGGCTTACCTCAAACTAAACTGTAACTGACTTAAGGAACCAGTGTACTCCCTTGAACTAACAGCTGAAGTTCCCTAGTGTGAAAAGCAGCAAATGCCTGCTGTCTCAAGGCAATGGAATTGACAGTCAGTCGCTGCACTCTGGTTTGGATCTTTAGCTTTGAGAGTGACCAATCATGAGATGTGGCCCAGGACTACTCTCTAGTTACTATTGTGGTTGTCCACTAGACTGAGATCCACAAAGTCAGCATTTAAAAACCACAAGCCGCTCCTCGAGCAGGGCTTTCTCTCCAGGGAACAGTTTTAGCTGCAGAAACTCTCAGGGACAGTTCTGTCCTGTCTTCCAGGGTCGTGTTGAGATGGCGTCATCTCAACGGCAGTGAGTGTGGTGGTTTGGGTTGCTTCCTTATGACAGCTATCAGTCTGGTAGGCATGGTTCTCAGTCTGTGAATGAATGCTGTTGAAAATGTTGCCCTATCACCAACTCCACTTGTTCATATAAATAGTCTGGTCGCTTAGGGGTTTAATTTGTACGAGTCAACAATCCATGTATCGCAAGTGGAAGCTAGCCTATGCTTCTTTAATTTCCTTTTCTCAATAGTGTCTTAAATTCTATACCATTGGCTAAATTCATAACACTACCAGTGAAATCACCTTCTGCCTCAGGGGGATGATTTATAATGTTCTCTAACATAAAAAAGTAATGATATCTCTAGAGTGAACCAGAGGCATTATGAACTATAGATACATTAATTGATTTGGGGCTTACATTTAAGTCTAGCCTCAATCTAAGAACAATTAGCTTTCGTGAATTGGACCTCCTTGATCTGGCCCTCATGAGAGATAACTGAAGATATGGGTTCTATAACAAAGTGTGGCAAAGAAACCAGATGGTGCCAGGCTATAAGAAATAGTGTCCGGAGTCATAAAGACCTAACTTAATATAAGCAGCCATCTAAATGAGGCCTCAACTAAATAAAAGAAACAAGTCAGCTTGTGTGATCCAAAAATTATAAATAGCAAAATCCAATTTCAAAGGATGGAATGGTATCAGAGCTCAAAGTATGAATAACTGTTTTATAGAGGGCTATGGATGACAGTGGAAATTCAAATTCCTTGTGCAGGGTCCCCACACGTGACCTTCCAGTGAGCGCCTCTGGTGATGGTGGAGAGATGTTAATGGCTTTGCTCTCAGACAGAGAGTATCATAAGTTGATTATGGCTAATGTGGTTAGGTTAAAATGTAATACCTAATATTTGATTTCACTTTTGACCCACTTAAAAATTGGTTCCGTTTTCAATATTTTCTGCTTTCTTTTCTATTAATATTTTTCAGTTTTGTTTTGTCGTTGCTGCTGAGTTTTTGTTTGTTTGCTCCATGTTGGGGTTTTGTGTGATTTCCAAATATCAAATCTCAGATAGGAAAATCTATAGAGATAGTAACTGGATTAATAATTACCAGGAGGCCTTGTAGAGGAGAATGAATGGGGATGGAGGGTAACTATGAGTATGAGAAGAAAATGTTCTGAAATTGATTATGGTGATAATTGTACAAATCTTCTTAATAGTGTTTAATGATTAAATTGTATAATATGTGAAGTACATGCCAAAAATTATTTGAAATAAATAAAAGATATTTTAAATAGGGAAGGAAATGCCCAATGGAAGAAGAGATAATGCATATTAAAAGTCAAATCTGTATAACATTGTTGTATTGATTTCATATGCTCTTTGGGGCCCAGTAAGGGTCATTGTTGGAATAAAGAAAAACATTTTCTCCAAAAATATTTATTTTAGTCCCAGCTCTAATATTTGCCAATGATGTAGGCATGAAAAGGTGCTTAGCTACACTGGCCTTGGTGCCCGTCCTGTGGAGGGGTCTCTTAGGAACTGGACACCTTAGTGTGTACAAAACACTCTAGAAGAAGTCTGAAATGGGAGGCAGGCAGTACATGAACATTGCTATCGCCTAGGACTAATACCTATCTCCTGTGAATAAGAGCAAGGAGCCCTGGCGGCATAGTGGGCTACAAAGTAGCATAGTAGCAAGTTGGGCTGCTAGTTGCAAGGTGAGTGATTCAAACCTTCCAGCTGCTCGGTGGAAGTCACATGAGGCTGTGTAACCTGCTATGATTTATAGTGTCCGAACCCCACAGTGGCAGTTCTACTCTGTTCTACAAACTCACTATTAATTGGAAGTGACTCAATGGCAGTAAGTGAGAAACAGGACAAGAAGAGGAGAGGAAATGAAGACGCCTCCCTGTGCTCCCCCACCTCCCTGTAGAACAGGATATGGGCATAGATATTGGTCTTTTCCAAGTCTAGATATGCTTCTTCCCCACCACAGTGCTCCTGGGACAAAGGCAGGCAAGCTCAGGCTTTAAAACATACAAAGGAGTATGGAATTTTTTTTTTCAAAGCTATTTATTTATTTTAAAAAACAACCTTATCACCTTCAAAGTACTCTCCATTACACTTAATACCTTTATCAAATCTGCAATTCCATTCTTAGAAACGTTTTTCAAACTCATCTGTTTGGATAGCTGACAGCTCCTCCCTCGTTCTTTTTCTTCACCTCTTCTACATCATCAAATTGCTGTCTTCTCATGTTCTTCATTGTGGAAACACAAAGAAGTCACAACGAGCAAGGTCAGGTATGTGCCAGGTCAGGAGAGGCAGGCTGTTTTTTTTGTTTGTTTGTTTTTTGTTTTTTGCCAAAAACTGGTCACTTAGATGAATGTGTGAGCAGGTGCACTGTCATGGGGGCAAAACCACTCCACTGTCTGCCACAAATCAGGCCTTTTTGTCGCATATTGTTATGTTATCTTTTCAGAACCTCTAAATAGAAAGTTTGATGAACAGTCAGACCTGGTGGAATGAACCCCACATGCACTACGAGTGGACATTTTCATGTTTGGGAAGTTGACGGACATCCAGAATGAGGTTTGTCATCCATAGACATTTCACCTCTTCTGAAATCAGAAAGCCACTGGTACACTTGAGCTTTTCCCATAGCATTGTCCTTGTAAGCCGTGTTCAACATCACAACAGTGTCTGCAGCATTTTTCCCAAGCAGGAAGCAAAATTTCACAGTAAGTTGGCCATCATGAAAAACAAGGTTCAGGCGAAACTGCTTTTACAAAAAAAAAAAATTCACTGTGATCAGAGAGACCCTTCGCAGCAGACACCACTGGGTGCACTCACTCAGATGCTCACCTGGAGTGCAAAATAGGGACCATGAAAGCTACGCTTAGTCCAGCGCGCAATTCTGTCCTTTGGGGGGCACCCCATTGTACATTGCCCTGCAACTGCCTTCTGTCTTATGTTGTCAATGACCGAGGATCATGAAAATTGGGGCGTAACATGCAGCTAGAACACAGGACTCAAGACGGATGACAGCTGCCCCTCCACATGCGCTGAAAGCCATGGTTGGCTGTTAGTGCCAATGCTGACTGCCCGCTGGAGTCCCCTGGCCTCGCTGTGCTGCCCCGCAAGTGGTTAGAAGGTGGACGCTGGCAGCTGTCCAGGGCCCGAGGAGTCTGCAGCCTCCGGCGTGCGGCTTCCCACATCCTGAGTAACCACCGCAGGTTATTGGTGCTGGGCGCAGGAGCAGGGGAGCTGCAAGGATTGAATTAGTAATGTATACTCGGTGACCCTCCCAAGTAAGAGAGGCTCGATTACACAACGGTGACTAACATGGCTCCGGGTTTAAACCAAGGCTGTCTCGAAGGAAGGTTCTGAGAGAAAAGGGAGAGCTTCAGCAGAATCGGCAAGGGACAGGTTGGAGAGAAAGGGAGGGCCCTTTGAGATGCAGCTGTCTGGGACTGACTACATGGGTAGGACTGGAGGAAGCGAGTCTATTGCCAGTGGAAGGTGGCATGCGGTGGGGCCGTTAAAGGCCAGTGGCAGGCAACAAGGCATAAACCCTGAGGTGACTGTGGGTCTAGTTGGCGTGGTAGGTTCCCACCCTGTTGTCATAATGTGCCCTTTCATATGGAGAACCTGAATGCCTGTCTTCCAGTCTATGTTGGAATGAACAGCATTGGCCTCTGTTGGCACTGCTCCAAGTCTCCCAGCACCCAGGGCTCCCGAGTTTGATGTGAATAGCACATCCTGCCAGGGGGCATTCCTGGGCACGCAGGAGGTCCAAGACATCATTCTCCCCAGGCCTTTCCAGGCACAGTGACACCACAACACCACTCTGAAAGAGTCCAACAGGGCTGCTCTAGGCACAATTGTGGGGGCTGACGCCTTTGGCTTTGTCTCCCTCTCCCCAAGCAGGAGACAAGTCCAGTCATGCCTGTGACCCAGCAGTCAGCCTTCTGTCTTCTTCCTTTCCATGTGCGCTGGGTTTCAGTGGCTTTCATCAGTCATGGAAACAACCCCCCACTCCTGCTCTCCCCACCCTGCTGTGAAGGGATGCTGGCAGGCCCAGACTGGGCACCAGTCAGCAAGACTGAGCAGATCTTGTGCAGACCACCACCTTGCCTGAACAGGCCCTCTCACTTGGGTGACCAGAGCCAGAGCGCTCCTGTAGAAGCTCCTGTCTGAGAGCCTCCTACCCCCTTCCCTACCCTTGTGATTCCCCTCCAGGTGGTCTGGGGTCCTGGTCTGGCAGAGGGCAAGGCAGACCAGGGCCTGTGGACATCGTGGATATCTGTGATGTTGGCTGTGTGGTGCCAGAGCTAGGGGCCTGGGGATTAGAAAACAGGTGAGAAAAGAGTAAGGGTGAAATGACCCAGAGAAAGCAGACAGACATAACACATGCTCAAAACGAAACACCGAATGAACTAGGGTTCCCCTCCCACTTCGCTGTGTCTGTGAACCACTGCGGTCCCTGAGGCACACACTGTCCCCTGGTCTCTGTGACATGGGGCCCAGGAGAAGCAATGCTCTGCAGGCGACTCAGTAGGGAGTTGATCATGGCTGCCACTTACCAATTCTGTGGCATCATCCACATTACTGGGCATCTTACAGCCTCAGTTTGCTCATTTGCAAAAATAAAGCAAGAGGCATGCCTACCTCCCAGGGTCCTGGAAGTGCTAAATGATGGCATGTTTAGCATATGCCTGGCACAGAGCAGGCATTTATGCTGTCTTCATTAATGCCGTCTAGTTTACCCCTCTGGTTTCTAATATCCATTGCAATGGCTACACTGAACTCACAGACAAACTTCGTGAGTAAAGTGTTTATTAGCTAACAAGTTGTATTGTCCATGAGAAGTTATCAGGGTAATTGTTTATGGAAAATGTTACAAAGTTTCAGGAGTATTAATAAACATCCAAATGGGATGCCACTCTGTTGTAAACCTCATTCACTCAAGCACAGTCGGTCAAAAAGTGTAACTTCATCAATTAAGTTGCCCAGAGGCCCCCACTCCATAAGCCAGACTCCTGCACAAGATAGCTTGCTCTGTGGCTTGGGAAGTCTACCTCTCTTTTCCATGCTCTGACTTCTAGTTTTGCTGCTTCTCTGATGATATAACTGTCTTCTGGATCCAGAAGTTTACCACACAGGAATTTCAGGTCCAGAGGATGTGCTTTTCCTGGGAATGAGACATCCCACCCCCTCCTGCTCTTAGAGGGCTCCTTTGGCACAGAACAGTTTGGCATTTCAGGGAATACTGTTCCCAATTACTGGCAGGTGAATCTTATGGATAGCTCCCTCTACCTTCTTACCAGACCCATGTAGGGATGGTTGTTTGGTGTGAGCTAAAGATGTTATCTAAAAGAACCACACTAAATAATTCACTGCCCCTACGGCATTTAATAAATATTCACATTTTGTTTGATTAAACATTGATCACGCACATATGTAAAATGCACTCCAAGAAACCAACTTTCCATAGGTTCATCCAATCCTCTTTCTGAATGACTTCCTCTTACCCATAGCCACAGACTATGTGTGTGGATGCAGAAGAAGCCAAAAGGTGCAAATATACAATGTTCTTTGAGCACTGGGACCACATTTTCCGTAATCTATAATATACATGTATAGTCACATATTATTGTTCAAAAGTGGCTAATGTATCCAGCTGCTCAAGGAAGCATAGAGGTTTGAGTTCAGTCATATAAAAAGGGTTTGACAAGCTTCTTTGGGAAAGCCAGTTTTGTGAGACTCAGACCTGGGACAGCTGTGAGGACATTGCAGGACCAGGAGGTATGTGTCGCTGGACTGACTCAGAAGTGACTCAGAAGTCCTGGACCACAGCAGCCCTCAGCTTTGCATGTAAACATGCAAACACTTCCAAAGGGGCTTCCAAAAGCTTGTGGGAAAATGAAATCCAAAAGTAATGGGATGCTCCCACAGTATGAGGGAAGCCCCCTCATACATCAGAGCTGGTAAAGAAGAGAGGCATAAAAATGAGAGGACCCCTCCAGCTGCCTACAGGTACAGTACCCAAAGCAACAGACATGCAGAGACTGAGAACCACGGAGAATTGGATAGCACAGGGCAGCATTTTATTCTGTCATTCATGAGTCTGAGCTTACTTCCAACCACACACACACACACACACACACACACACACACACACACACTATGGATTAAGGGAGGCAGGGCTGAGTCGCCCTCTGTTCAGGAAGATAGGAGACTGGCACAATCTCGCATCACCAGTGTGTTCCTCCAAGAGGTGTGACCAGGAGTCAGCATGTCTTTGCAACAGTTCTTTTGCAGAGAACACAAAGGTGACTCACCAAAAACAGACCTTTAGGGTTCTTTTGGGAATCGCCTTATATTTAGGGGAGGAATTGTCTTGCTGTTTTGAAAAGGCAAGTTTTACTTCCTTAACCCAGTAAAGGTATGTGCTTCCCCCCCACATCCCACAAATACTCTGATGAGTTGCTTATCCAAATTCCTAGGCACGTCAAGCCACAGACAAGAACAACTGTCACCATGGAAACACCACCAATCACCAAAAAAACCTTACTGTATCCTTGAGACACCACTAAAATCAAACCAACTCACTCCTATCAAGTAGATACTGAAAGAGGGATACAACTGCCCCTGTGAGTTTGAGTCTACAACAATCCGCCCTCTTGCACTCTGTCTGCCTACATGTACATCTTCAGCCAGTTTTATAGTTATGATAACCCCACTTTGAACCATGATAGCCATCACCCAGTGTGGTGTGGTCACAGAGTCTTGACACTCATCACCTGGTTAGTTCTTTTCCATCGTCCTGGGAGATGGTCTGTGGGCCGGTGCAATGTCTCCATCTTCCAGGAAAGAAAAACAAGGCACAGGGAGACCCAGCAGCCTGTCCTCCACAGTCAGCATCATGCAGCCTCCCCAGAGACCTCACTCGCTGGGCCACTGGGCCATCGAAAGGCAACATGTCAAGAAAAGTTGATTCTCCATACCAGCAGTTACTTCCCATGAGTAAAACGATCTTTCTGAAAGCCTAAATCATGCAAAATATTGCTCTCTCTTCCTCTGGGAAAAGGGACAGGCTTTGAAGGAGGAACTCACATACACATAGTCCTGTTTTGTAGGCATTTGTGTTTATTTCTCTGTGATAATGCAGCTTCCTCTGGAAAAATCCGATGAACACATCCGTTTGTGTCCCGAGACACTCCCAACTGCTGACCATGTGTCTGATTCCTGTGTGGGCAGAAGACGGATGTTTCTCTCTGTCCACACTTATTTCCATGTTAAAATAATTCCACGCTTGGCTAAACCCCACTTACACACAAGCATGCACCTGTTAAAATACCATAGGTCATTTTTCACTGTAAGTCTTCCAGCTTCATGGGTATGTGTGGGAACCTCAGACAAAAGCAACCTGGATGCCACACATGGCAATGATTCTTTGCTGAGCTGCCTGCTTGGCCCAGGCCCCTTGGTACCCTTGTTTCCACCACACTCTGACCCTGAGGGAGATCCCTTTCTGCCCAGGCAACTCCGAGCACAGAGGTCTTATGGTGGAATCTCATAAGCTCTTGTTTCCTATAACTGGGTTATATTTTGATTAGGTTTCTGCCAACCTCTTTTGATGTGCTACAGAATAGAAACTCAATAGCTAACCCCCAACCCCATCCCAAAGGCAGGAAGAAAATAAATGTGAAGAAAGTGGCAGTGGCAGTGGGGGTGGGAGGATTTTCAGCGTAAGGAACTCTAGAATGTGAAAACATGTGTGTTCCTCTTGCACAAGCACTCTGTCCATCTTTGACATAACTCTCAAGGCTGAAAAGCACTTTCACTTCGGGAAGCCCCTTCTTGGCAAGGAAGTCCCCCTCCCTGTTCTTCCTCTTCAGGCACGAAGTGCCCTAAACCACCAGCAGGGCAGCTGCCAGCTCTGGAGAGTCTCTAAGGCTCATTGCAAATCCAAGGCCAGGCTCATGAGTGACACACGTAAGGTCACCAAGGAAATTGATAGCAAGGCCAGGAAGCCCGGCTCAGTGGCTGACCTCAGGTTCACTCCGAGCTGGGACAGTCTCTCCTCCTCTTTGCTCTGTGATTTGTGAGGATCTGTCATGAATTGCTAATCTTCCTGGTAGTTTATTTTAAAGAGAAAGTCAAGGACAGGAGCCAAGTGTGTGTGTGCAAGGGGAGGGGGAAGGGGGGGAGCAGGAGTGGGGGGCTGCACCAGTGGTTCCAGTAGACAAGTTACAAATCTCAGAGAGAGCATCCATCCTGCTCTCCTTCTTCCCACCGGCTCATTAATATGCATGCAAATCCCCAAGCCAAGAACAGGCTCTCCAGCTTGATTTATTTACACATCCCCCCCAACCCTGAGGTCCATGTTTCAAGTGGGGATGAAAAAGGCAAGGAATGGGTACTGTGCTGCCCTTGGGGAAGGGAAGGCGAGAAGGGAAGACTCGTCCAGTAGTGACTGCCTAGCCTTTCTCGGTTGAAAGGATTTTCTCTTGTGTTCTTTCCCCGTCCAGGGAATGGCTCCGTTTGTGCTAAGAGCAGGGGCTGACAAGCAACCAATATTGTCTGGTCCATTATGATGACGATGATTCCTGTTATGATTTCATTGTACTGGAATCCATAATCAATGTCCATAGCATCTGCCATCAGGGAGTCAAACCTGCTATGAGACCTCTTTACTGAGTTAAGAAAGCAAATATGTCACTTTGAGGACTAAGCTGGACATGTGGTATTTTCAGTCTTCTCAGATGCACAAGAATGCTGGGTAGTGAGTAAGGAAGAACAGCGAACTGGTTTCTTCTAGCTAGACGGTCGCTCTGAGTCAGCATTGATTCAATGGCAGGGAGAGTGGAGTATTGTTTTTCTTTTGTTTTGTTTTGTTTTGTTGGGGTGTCGATGAAGAATATTGAACATATTGGGGAGTGACAGAAGAATGAACAAATTTGTGTTGGAAAAAAAGCACAGTCAGAAAGTTCCCTACAAATTTGGATGGTAAAACTTTATCCTATGCATGTTGTCAGGAGAAACCAGTCCTTTCAAAGGGACATCAGGTTCAGCAGGGCATTCACAGCATAGAGGAGGACCCGCAGTGATGCGCACTGGCACAGTGGCTGCAGCAAGAAGTCCACACCAATGGCACTGATTGTGGGCAGGGCACGGACAGGCAGTGGTCAGCCTGTTGCCGCTCTGGTGGAGTTAGCTCCTCGGCACTGTCCTATGACCACATAATTTCTGTAATTTATAGCTCTCTCAAGTGTCTGGGCAGCTCTCTGACTTCTGTGTTTCTGGTGGTGGCTGTTAGCTGTCTTGAGTTGGCTCCCAGTCCTTGGCACCCTTGCAGAGGCAGGAAACACTGCTCAGTCCTGTGCTCCTATGGTGACTGCTTACAGAAGGGACTGCTAAAATCCCAAGGGTCTCATAGGCCGGCTGATGGGAGAATACCACCAGTTCTTTTCCCTGTCTTCTTCCAGAAGCTCTGCTGAAACCGGTACAGAATCAGAGCAGCATGCAAGTCTCCACTGACAGATGGGTGGACATGGTGCATGAGGGGCAGTCTCCATGAATTGCATTCACGGCTCCCCAGTGGAAGGAGAACATTCCCCCACAGACCGCTGGGGCTGCAGTGGGGACAAGGCAGGAGACTGAAGTCAATGAAACAAGGTGGTTGTTTTTTTGCGTCCCCCCCCCAGCAGTTTTTTTTGTCACATAATTTACATATCATACAGTTCAATAGTTCAATCATTCAATCACATCAGGCGCAACTGTACAATCATTACTACAGCAATTTTAGAGCATTCTCCACCCCCATAGTTAAATCACCTTTAAAATGGGTTGTTCAATCACAATCAGTTCTAGTGTTCCCTCCGCTCTCCTGCTTTCATTACTTATTCCTGAAATCCCCTTCTCCTCTTATCACCCCCACCCCCACACCTGCACTCCCTATCCACTCCTCCTGGGCTTCACAATTGGGAAAACAAACAGAAAACAATAAAAAACAAAATTGCACTGAGGTAATAAGGATAAAATCCAATAGTATAAAGACAAAAGTACAAATAATAAGTAAGAAGAAAAAAAACCCATCAATATTCAAAAGGCCAAGGAAGACATTTCTGTCATGGAACAACTAAGATATTTTGCACCCAGAACAGATTCAGGTCGCATCTATAGGGTGGTCAACTGGCCAAGTAGCAAATTAATCCGGCATAACTGGACTACAATGGTCTCTGCCTGATAGTAAGGCTGTTTGAGACTTGCCTGTTGCTGGAGCAGATTTGCAAGATACTCTATTTGGCTAGATAGTGTGCAAATGGGTTTGGGGCTCCTACTGTCTTGTATAAATTGGGGGTTCATAATTTTGGCTCTGATACTTTTCCCTTTGTCATATTCAAAATTTTTTATTGTCATCTTTGGCTAACACACACATGCAGACAAGCTGGTGTGCTTCTTCCATGTGGGCTTAGATGACTCCTCGCTTAGATGGCTGCTTGTTTGAATATAAGCCTCCAAGACCCCAGGCATTATGCCAATTGATAGCTTGACACCATCTACTTTCTTCACCACACTTTGCTTGTGCATTCTTATTTCCAGTGATCCTTTTATGAATGTGAGATCAAGCAGGGTCATGTCATCAGAACTAGCTGTGCTTCGATTGAGGCTACAGTTAAGTAGGAGTCCACTTCACCTGCTTGACTAGGGGGTTTGCATGACTCGGGTTTACTCTGACGGTTGTAATATGTCAAAAATAACAACCCTATAAGACCAACTGTATCAATAACAGCCATTAGCCAATGAGAAACCAAACAAATAGAACCCACACACATACAAAAAGAAAAAACATGAAAGAAAACACACACACACACACACACACACACAAAAGCAAGCTACAAGCAGCAAAGCAAAGTCCCATATAAACAAAGAAGTACAGCATTGTCAATCATGCCCCTGCAGTATAAATTAATTGCACTATTATCATCATCATCAATTTTCTCCATGACCCAGGACTCCATACACTGTCGTTTGAAGAGTCTCTGCAAGCACAGTTCCGCCTTAAGCTGCATCCCACAACTTTTTGTCCTACACAGGTCAATTTCTCATCTGATTGGGCCCTGTTGACCCTAGGTAGGGGGATGGATGTCAGGATGGAGATAAGGGATTTTTGCTGCTACTGCAGCTGAGTAAGATAATTGTTTGTGTCTATTGGCTAAGAGAATGGCCAACTAAATAAAGAGTGGGGGGGGGGGGAATGCATGACTAGACCTAGTTTATCAAGTAACATTACTCAAACAAAACAAAAATCTCAATGCTACTGACCCAGTGCCAACTTATAGAGTGGTCCTATAAAACAGTGTCCTAAACCATGCTAGAACTGCTCTTAAGGGTGTCCAAGACTGTAACTCTTTATGGAAATAGAAGTTCTTTCTCCCGCAAAACTTATGGTGGGTTCAAACTACCGACCTTATGGGTTAGCAGCCTAACATATAACCACTCCCCTACCAGCTCACTCTTATTGAGGGGCAAATCCACACTGAGAATAGCAAAGTTTCCAGATGACCTGGCAACAGGAGGGTGGTTTCCATGGAAATCTCAAACAGCCTCACTTGGAGAAGACTTGCAGGAGGGCAGGGTCTTTGGCCTGGATCTGGAGAGGGGTTTTCACCTAGCTGAGAGCTGTCCCAGGGAAGGGGCTCCATCTGTTCCCGACGGCCAGAGCTGTTCTAGGCAGAGACAGGATGTTCCAGGAGGTAGTGAGCTCCCTTTCTGGGAGGTATTTAAAAGAGGGGCTGGAGGGCAGAGGTGTTATAGAAGATAGTCAGGCCTGGGTAGGGAGGAGTCACGTGGGGGTGGGGGAGGGGAGACACAGGCACTTTGGAAGTCTGATTCTCTACGCTTCCCCTCTCCACCTGAGAGTTCGTCTGGGTTTGTCTTCTCTGCTCACGGTATCTGAAGGGCTGCTAATACCCGGGTTCTTATTGTGAAAGGGTGGCCTGGCTCTACTGGTGGACCAATGAAAGTGAGAGAAAGTAGACATGGAGAATGACTCTGGGACCGAGGCTGGATTGTGAGCAACAACCCTATGCCCCAGTGCATCATCAGAGAGACCTTAGGATTGGCTGTAATATTGAGTCAAACTGTAACATTTCCAAAATTGAAAAGATCTTAACCTTCAAAAGGAAGATTCCGCGCTGAGCCCTGGTGGCGTAGTGGTTGTGCGCGGGACTGCGGCCCACTGGGACGGAGGTTCAATTCCAGCAGTGGGGCTGGGCCTCGTACTCCCACCATCGGAGAGCAGTGATGCCCAAAAAACAAAACAAAACAGAACAAAAACAAACAAACAAAAGGAAGATTCCACATGGTTCCAACAGATTAACAAATCCCACTATGGTCAAGTTGGTTCTGACTCATCTGGACCCTGTACGGCTGAGTAGAGCGGCTCTGTTGGTTCCCCCAGACTGCATCTTTATTGGAGCAGACTGTCTCATCTTTCCCCTGGAGAGGGGCCGGTGGGTTTGAAACTCCAACTTTGCAGCTAGCATCACAATGCATCACACACTGCAACCTTAGAGCTCCTTAACTGATTATAAAAGCTAAACCAAATTCACTGCCATCCCGTCAGTGCCAACGCTACGCGACGCCATAGGCAGGGTAGAACTGACTGCCCTTGTGAGTTTCTGAAACCGGAACTCGGCGGGAGCAGAAAGCTTGGTCATTCTCTTGAGGAGTGGCTGTTGGTTTGTCAACTGCTGACCTTGCAGTTAACAGCCCAATGCGTCACCACCGCGTCACCGATTACATGGGAAATTCATTCACTGTGGGGAGGTGGGTGATGGAAGATGCGACAGGGCCCCTTCGTGACTGAGCAGGTGTCTGAGAGGAGACACACCACGCCTGCACTGTCAAAACAGAAAGTGGACCCGTCCCAAGGCACATGGGAGACCTCTCTTTCCCAAGGTTACAGCAGCGTTACCTTAGGCACGTTAAAATCTGTGTGTGTGTGTGTGTGTGTGTGTGTGTGTGTGTGTGTGATGGCCCATTGACAGATTTCTTTCCAACAAGCCTTCTCTCGGGGAGAGGGAATCTCAGCTGTCGGCCGCAGCGGTTCCCTTAGACAGCCACGCGCTCGAGGAATGTGCCCCACAACTTCCTGCCTCGGAGGTGTCTGTGGAGCACACACAGTTCAGGGGGTCGAGTGCACTCTGCACTGGTGGCCTGGCGACCTGCTGCCATAAAGGGCTGTAGCCTGGCGAAGCTGACACATAACTCATGAGCCAGAATCGATTCCATAGCAGTGGGTCGTGTGGTGTTGCATGTTTTTATTTCTGTTTTGGGCTGCTAGGGGGAATGAAGGTCTCAGCTCTCTTGCAGATGGCACCCAACTGCACTGGTGGAATCAGTTAGTTCAGCGAGCACACACAATACACACAAGTGGGAATGCATGCCAGGAGTCATCAGTAAGCCCAGTGTGCATGGGTATTTCCTCACGGCCCGCCCCTTGCTCTCTTGGGAAGGCCACCCAGCATATCCTGGCTCGCTCTCTCTCTCTCTCTCTCTCTCTCTCTCTCTCTCTCTCTCTCTCTCTCTCTGGAGAGGAAAGCCCTTGGCATGGGAGAGTCCAGGCAGGCACACAATGATGCATTATCCTGGCATTTATTCTTTTTGTGATCTCAAAACATGTTCGTCTCTGGGCAATTCCTACCCTTGAGGGATTTCTTCCCTCAGCCCAGAAGCAGTGGGGTGGGGCTATGCCAGGTGCTGTGGTTTATGAGCTCAGCCAGTGTTGTCTGAGAAAAGTCTCCTCCCCACCGCACACACACACCCAATTAAAACAAATGTCAAAATATGACACATATGTCACCGCAAGCATTACCACTGTGAGCGTCAGAGCTAAAGGAGGCCACCTGCATTCAAACAGGTGTTCATCCACAAGCAATCAGCAGAGGCATAGACAGCAGTGTTGTGAAGAGTTCCCATTTCCATCAGACTTCCTGACTATGAGTCTTACTGGCCATATTATTATCAGTTTATTTATTGTCAATCAATTAATTATTAATTTCTTATGCCTTGATTTCCTCATCTGTAAAATGGAAATTATAATACCAGCTGGGCTAGTGGGGCTCTTATGAGGGTTAAATCAAATGGTTAACCGTTTAGACGAATTCGTGCCACATGGTAACAAATGATGTCATTAGCTTCCATGGGACATGGCAGCCCAGAAAAACTTTATCTGGTTCTGTAGTTCCTTCACAATCACAAACATGCCCAAATTCATTGTTGGGCCACTGTTTTCTGAGTTCTTTTTTACTTCTTTGCGGGGAGGGGGGGCTCTCATGGTAGTGATGATACATACACGGCCTGTTAACTACAAGGTTTGCAGTTTGAAACTGTTCCTTGGGAGAAAGACAGTGTTCTCTGCTCTCATGTAGAGTTCTTCTCTGTCCTGTAAGGTCACAGCAGTGAGTTTGCTTGATCATCTAAGGATATGCCTTTCTCAGCTCATCTCTAACTACCCAGGGTTTTCCCTGGCTATTTTTGGTAAGAAGATCCCCAGACCTTTCTTCCTACTTCGTCTTTGCCTGGAAGCTCTGCCGCACCCTCCTCACCTGGGCTAGCCCTGCAGATATTTGAAATCCTGGTGGCCTAGCTTCCAGCACCACAGCAAAATTCACACCACGACATGGCAAAATGACAGATAGGTGGTGGCAACCAAGGACAGCATTATTGGTATTGGAGTCTGCTCTGGAGAAAGCATGGTGCCCCTGGAATCGTGGAGGAGAGGCGATGCAGTTTACAGTGGGGTGGGATTGGGAAAGTTTTGGGGTGGGGAGGGCTTGCAGCCTAGTCAGTGAAATGGGTTGACTCTTTTAAGACTTCACATTCTCCTTCTTCATGTTATTTTTTCCTGTGGAGAGTACCTACTCTCACGTGGACGCGCGCACACACACACACACACACACACACACACACATATGCTCAACACTTCTCGAGCTTCACAGCTGGCAGGGAGATCACATGGGAACAACCGCCAGCAGCTGGGCTCCCAGCCCCAGCGCTCACTCAGTCTGGCTGCTCCAGTCCCAGCTGTGAGGGAGGAGGAGAGCTGAGCCAAAACTCAGCCTTCCCCCACCGCTGAGAAAATCTCTCTGGATTAGAAAGCTGCCTGCTCTTCCTCCTTCTGCCCCTTGTTTCTCAGCTGGAGGATGGGAGATGAGGAGCCAGGAGGCCAGGAAACTGGCTGTATTTGTTCACATCTTCCTGGAGAGTCACCAGGAGACCCCCGACCCCAGGATCTCCATGTCTAGCCTCTCACCAGCTGTTCTGCCCTTGCACAGAGGAGGCCTGCTCTCCTGCCAGACTTCTTCCTCTGAGCAGCGAGGCGGGGGTGGAAGCCTTCTGGCCAACTCTAACAGGAGTCTCAACCCTGGCTGGACAGCCCAGTCTTCTGGGGAGCCTGGGCCTGGGCCTCCCTCCAGAACCCTGGAACCAGAATCTCTGTGGGGAGGGCCAAGGAACTGCTGCTTTCTCGAAGCTTCCTCGATGATTTTAGTGAGGGCCCAGGCTTGAGAACTGCTGGTAGAAATGCAGACATATGCCTCTCAGGCATTGGAAACTCCAGATCTGCAGACTGGAACAGGGCTTTGAAAATGTTTTCATCTAGAACCTTTATTTTATAGATGGGAAAATTGAATGAAAGTGCCAGGGACATGGTACATCCTGGCCACAGAGGAAGTGGTGGCAGGGCTGAGAGAAACCAATGTGTCCTGATTCCTAGTGCAGGGCTGTTCCCATGGCTCATAAGTAGAGCAAGAGTAAAAAGGCCCCTGGAACATGTAGACCTTGACAAACATTGCTGCTTCCCACCTAGCATGCAAGGCACGCTTCTTAACACCCAAGGTTAGGACTGAAGAGCAGACCTGTGTCACCAATACGCCCAAGTCCCACCTGGCCTCGGACAGATGCGATGGTGCTAGACAAAGGACCATGTTTGCCAGCTCCTCAGCTCCGCCTGCTCAGCTGTGTCCATTGCAGGAAGCCAGCACTGAGATGTGTGCCCAGAGTTTACACTCTGTATTGCTACCTCAGCTCCATGGAGCAAAGAGAGCACGCGATCGAGGGCATAAGGTCACCAGAAGTCTGCACACCTATTCTAGAACATACCCTGACTGCCGGAAATCCCAAACAGGAGCCACTGCAAGGGTAGGTACAGATCTGTATTCTCATGTGTGGGCGGATGATGGGCTACACCAGCATAGTGGCACCTTTAGCCAAGGGATTTCTTTGAGATCCTGGGCATGTGGACAGGGGTCTTTCTATGTGGGTAGCGGGAGGTTGGAATAGAGGGCAGGTTTCAGAATTGTCTAGATAGAGCAAAACTCCAACTTCTGATCATTCTAAATTTGAATCGGGTCTTCACATCATTGTGAAGATGTTTTTGTGGACCCATGTCAAACTGGACTTACTGATGTTACAGAGAGTACCGTGTTTAAGCCTCAGGGATTTCCCATGAGGTGGTCTGATACTGATGAATTCATGAAGGTTGCCAGCAGATCTTAAAGTTCCTTTACAGGTTATGTTGTAGAGGTATCAAAACTCTGCTCACTTTGGGGGTAAGTTATATGAAAAAGAATAAAAATTATTGAAATTATCTAAATGACGAAAATATCTGCTTATTAAGGTCTCATTCACTCACTGACACCAAGTGAATGCAACTCATAGCAGTCCTATCTTAACAGGGAAGAACTGCTGCTATGAGTTTCTGCAACTGTAACTCTTTATGGGAGTAGAAAGTCCGGCCTTTCTCCCACAGAGCAGCTGGTGCTTTCAAACTTCTGACTTTGAGGTTAGCAGCCCAACATGTAACCATAATACCACCAAGGCCCCTTCATTTTAAAAACTATGTGAACATAATATATTTTAGTTAATAATTTTGAGCTTATTTTATAACTTTTAATAATGAACACAAGGTATAAACCCTTTGCCTTTGAGTAGCTTCTGACTCATAGGAGACCAGGTTGGATTATCCAATAAGGAAGCTGAGAATGGTTTACCAGAGTCATTCATAACCTAGGGATAAGCAGGTGGATTCTGAACTCCCACATAATTCTACCAATCCAAGGACAGTTAATTATGAGAACATAGCCCTGCCTGATGTATACCTTCACAAAGAGATCACCGAAGATAAGAGTGCTACAGCAAAGTGTGGTGAAGAAAGCAGATGGTACTCACCTATCAACTGGAATAGTGTCTGTGTCAGACAGGGTTCTTCTAGAGAAATAAAATTCAGGACACTAGTAATGCCTTTTTATATGTTTATATACTGAGAAAGATATATAAGATAAAAAGATAACAAGTTATAAGGCAATACAGATTGCTCGGTGCAACTCACTTGCGTGAGGCAACTACAAGACTAGCAGTGCTTCAATTCTTGAGGGCCGCTAAATAGTCCTCTGTAGAGCAATCCAGGCTATCTGGTTATAGGCCGCAAATGGCAGAGCAACAGTCACCAACCGTCACCAACTGTCTCCAACAGTCAGCCAGATAACAGAGTCCAACAGTCCCCAGCTCAAGAGATGTATATCCCAGAAGCGTGGCGAAGTAGTGCTTGAAGGATCCTCAACTCACAGTGACACAGTCCACGATTAGGTGTCCCACAGGTAGTGTTGCTTGAAGGCTGAGGCACAGGACCAACAAGACCACTCTCAAGTCCGAAGATCAGGAAACAACAAGAGAGAGAGAGAGGGGGCGGGACTTGCGAAGCACTTCCTGTATCTGCCCTTCAATTCATCCCGCGTGTTCATTGGCTGTGCCGTCACAACAGATCCACCAATCTTCTGTGGCCATGTTGGCATAACAAACCTACCCATCACAGTGTCTGAGGTCTTAAAGGCTTGTATTCAAAGGAACAGCCACCTAAGCAAGGTGTCAGCCATGTCCACATTGAAGAAGCACACCAGCCCATGTGATTCAAATGAGAAAATCCAAATACAATGAAGGAAAGGGTATCAGAGATTTTGAACATGCAATTTTTAGAAAGTTACGGAGGACAGTGGGAGTCCAAAATCCAGCTGCAGAGTGTCTATTAGGTAAGCCTCTGGAAGATGCCCTCTGCCCAATGAGGCCTCTGTGTGGGCATGGCTTTCTGCTGAGAATTCTGGGAAGTCTCGTGTTATTTCTCAATTGGAGAAGAGAGACTCGAGACACTCTTTTGGAGATGGTCTACAGATAAGACAAGATGGTGGCATGCTGATAGATTCTGAGTCCTGGAACCTGGAGGAGCTGGAGGAGAAGCCACATGGGCTTTCCCTGATGGAACCAGACCTCTGGGGCTGGAGAAACCACAGAGAGATCCCTACCAGCATTGAGATGCTTCTATCGTCAAGGAATACTGCTGATGGACCATCAGCCCTGGAAGTGAGGAGCAATGGGGAGACCCCTGCCAGAATTGGGATGCTTCTACTGTCTGGATACACAAGACTCTGCATCCAGTGGCCTTTGATTGTCCTGGTGTCATTGCACATGCTTTGTGAGTTGGGAAGAGACTTTATAGACTGGTATCAGCCATATGAGCTAATATCGGACTTATGACCTTGGGCTGGACTCGATTGGGATGCCTTCTCAATGTTCCATTCCGCTTTTATATAAACCTTTCCCTTATATACATAAGCATGTTTATGATTTTTTTTTCTAGTGTACCCGGACTAACACACAATGGCACTGAGTTATACGTGTAGATGTTGTTGAATTAGAGAATGTTTTGTTGCGTTAGTCTTTAACACAATTCAAAAAAAATTACAGGAATAATAATAAATACAATGAAGAAGAAAACATTCCAAAATTGATTGTGGTAATGATTGTAAACTCTTCTTGATAGGATTGAATTATTAAATTGTATGATATGGGGATGAAGTGCCAATAAAACCTAACAAAAAAAAGAATGCTCTATTCATCTGTAGAGAAGTTCCACATGAGCTCAAAGATGTGGTAAGAAGTGGGTGAAACTATTCAGTACAGATTAGTAGGTAAGCACAAGGAAGCCTGTGCTTAGCATGCTTAATGGATTCCCTGTCCCTGTCAGGAATTATAAAGTTGAAAGGAGGCTTTGACTAGGGAAGACACAGATGCCAGCTTTACTCAAAGCAGAATTTTGGATATGGTGGAAAAAAGGTGAAATTGTTCACTATATAGAGAGTACTAGAGAGTCGTAGGCAAGCACAGGTAGGCCCATTGCTTATTGGGTAATCCAAAAATGCTAGTGGTGCTATGGTCCCCTTTACCTGATGGTAGCACTGCAGATGGTAGAAGCCAGCCTGGGGCCAAGCTTCAACTTTGTGCAAATGTGTAGTCTCTACTCGGGAGCATGACCCCACCAGTGTCTCCAGTTTAGGAGTGGTTGGGCATGGGGAAGGATGGGGATATTCAGGAGAAGTCAAAAAGAGTGTGGGCAGAGCAAGTAAGAGGTATATGGACAGCATGGAAGCTGGAGAAGTGGGTCATAAGCATCAGGAAAAGGCAGGTTGATGACATGTCATGGGTAGTCAGATGGTCATTCAGCCCTTTGACCTTAAATATTCAGTTGGACTCCTTAATGATGCTTCAATGGAAAAGGCTTTTTTTGCTGTTGGTATTTTTTTAAGGTCAAATTTAAGAATTAGTCACATTCTCACCCAGTCAGGAGGCTGGACTTTCTCTTGAATTGGACTCTTGGAAGTTGCTCTGGTATCCAGAAATCTAGATCTGGATCCAGCTCAAGCAGGTGGATAATTCAGTCATTGAGAACTCTGGATTTTGCCCCATAGAACTCCTCTGCAGTACAGACTTAGTATCACCCATTCATGCCTGCATTTGTTTGATTCTTCATCTGTCAGTGCCCAGAGAGGTCATGTTCCATGCCAGGTGCTCCAACAGAACCAAGGGCAAACCAGAGAAGCAGCAGGTGAGGCACAGGCCTACAGCAGGCCCAGGGACTGCTGATGAGAGAATGGAGAAAGGGACTTGTGGTGGCCTACACAGCTTCTACAGGTGCTGGTTTCATTTATCTTCCAGATTAAAGTGCTTATTGTGGCTATACATAAAACTTTCAGGTAAGTGGCTAGGGTGTCTTTATAAGCCCTTATGAGAGGACAGTGACCTGGGAGGCGGGCAGGTATCACCAGGACAAAAGCATGATTTCTGAGCCTCTCTTTGGCATTCTGCATTTCCCTTTGCAGCTTAGCTATGACTAGCTCCTCTCTTCCTTACTAGACTTGGTTTCTTCAAGCAAAAACCCATTCCCTGCGCTATCCCTCCCTTAACTTTGTCTGAGTCTAGCACCAGGTAGGTGCAAACTAGGTGACAATTCCATGAACATTGACCAGAAAAACCAGGATTGAACTCGTTCTTTCAAACTGCAGGGCAATTAATACCCAATTCAGAGTCTCTCTTTGCCTCCCAAGCATGCCATATGACCCCCGACCCCACAGTCTGTGGGTGGAGGCTGCAAGACACCCTGCCAGGTGTCTTGCGTCCAAAAAACGGAAGTTTTCCTGTTAATGTTTGACACCTGAAAATAAACTGGATTTCCTTCAAAAGCCCCCAAGTAGAGCCCCACCGCTGGGAGGTTAAGGAGGAGCAGGCACACAGCATTCGCGCATGCCAACAAAGTGGATCTGTGATTGAGAGGTGTCCACCTCAGAGGACGGCAGGCTCCTCAGTGCACCACAGCACACCCAAGCAGTCCCACCAGCGTAGACAGGTTCTGTCGTCAAACGTGACCAGCATTTGTGCACTCCACTAGCCCCAGCAGATGCAGAAGCGAGGCCTGGCAGCTGCAGGAAGCAGGCTGGCCCCAGTGTGTCAGGGGCGATGGGCCTCCCCTCCCTCATGGCACACAGAGATGCCACCATCAGGCCATGAGCCCTACTAGGTGACCTCTGCTGCCCCACTGACAACCTGCCCTTGGCTGGAAGAAGAGGTGTGGGGATTGGTTGAGAAGTGAGTTCTCGTGACCAACAGAGGCTCAGAGTTGCTGCGTTGATTGCCGTTATTCTGTGTGTCCAGCCTCACGCCAACACTTCTCACTTTATCCTCACAATGACTCCCCTGAGTTGGTGAGGCTATTTTCACTTTGCAGATAAAGATGAAGACGCTAAAAGAGGTTGAGTAATTGTTCGAGGTCATAACTATTAGGTTGCAACTATTAGGTTGCAACTATTAGGTTCCAACCTGGGGTTCAGCGAAGAGTCAAAAATCTCCCAGGTCAGTTGGTCCTTCCACCGTGTGCCAATCCCTGGAGAAGGTCAGGTAGAGGGACAGTGCAAAGGAAGGAGGTCCTTGGCAAGACGGATGCACACAGAGGCTGCACCAATGGGCTCAAACAGAAGAACAAGGGTGAGGAGGGCCGAGGACAGGTCGGTGGTTGCCGCCATTGTTCTCTCAGGGGGGCATTGAGTTGGAAATGATGTGACAGCACCTTCTCCCTCTATCACCGCGGACATCATGGCCGTCTGACATGTTAGTCCTTCCACATCCCTTCTTCGGGCATCAACAATGACAAGAATCTCCACGTTCTCTGAACATTTTACAGTACACATGGCTACAGAGCCTTTGCCAGCATCACAGGCATTGGTCATGAGGAACCACTAAGGGGTTCCTTGATCCGTTGTTTGTCAGGGATAGGCTTGAAGAACCATTGTGCTGCTGGGAAGGAGCTAAGCTTCGGTGAGCCATTCTCCCGTGGCTTCAGTGTCTTCAGAGACAGTCCGTTTCCCACACTCTTTTCCTGCTAGTGAGCCTTGTGATAGAGCAGGTTGGATCGTGGCTCTTACCATTCCAATTTTCTCAGGCTACTTCTCAGAGGCAGTCGAGAGATGCCTTAGAGGTGGCCTTCTGGACTCAGCCATCCAACCTTCCTCAGTTCACAAAAGAGAAAGAGAAAGCTCAGAACACACAAAGTCCTCTCAAAGTCTTGGCCACAGACTCGCAAGTCCTAGGTCGATGTTTCTTGCACACACTCACAGGTAGGGGAACTGAGGGGCAGCCTGGTGGTCCTGTGCTCAAGGTGCCAGCACTGCCACTGTGGGTGGAGACATGGAAGTCAGCTGCTATGAGTGGAAAATAAGAATGAGCAGACTCCGGCTTGTCATGCTGCCCTATAAATACGACAGCCTAATCTTTACTTCTGCCATCTGTTTTGAAATTTCAGTCAGTTATGGATTCACAAAGCAAAGAAAAATAGATTGCACTCAAGGAAGGAAAAGGGGGTTGAGGGCAACCCTTTCTGTTTCTGTCCCTGACCTTCAGGACCAGTAGAGAATATGCCTGCTGGGGACCTATGCCCCCACATGCCCCTGCTTGCCCCTTCCTCAGGACCCACTGCTGCTTCCTCCTTCCTAGTCCATCCTGGACACCACCTTTCATGTTAGAGCCCCAAGAGAAGGCATGGGATTTGAAACATACCCCAGTCCCTGCTGCAAACACTATTTGCTGTTACTTCCACCCCATCTGTCTCCTCCTCCCTTACTACCTTGGGGCAAGCTTGGCTTATCTTGCTGCAATTATGCTGCAGTCTTCCACTTAATCCTTTTACCTTCCATCAAGTCATAGCACGCCTCGCCTTGCACTCACAGTCTCTCCATGTCTCCTCTCCAAGTACTGTTCTGGCGGCACCTGGTCACTCAGTCAGGGCCTCTCTTCATGAAAACTCGCCAGTGGATTCTCATTTTCTTCAGAATAGATCCCAACTCTTCTCGCAGCAGCCAGGCTGTGTTTCGGTGGTCTCTTTCCCATCTTCCCAGTTGGGATGAGAGCCCCAGACCAAGGAACAAGCATGGAGTGGCACTGAGAAGGGATTCCTGGAAGGGCAGCATCACAGATGGGAGGCAGCTGAATGGATGGAGTGTGTTTCTCCAGGCAGGACAACGGGTTCCATACAAGAGGCAGATGAAGGCTCTTGGCGAGTAGATGGAAATATTAGACTGGGGAGATGGAATGGATGGAAAGGAGCCCTGGGGGAAGCTACAAGCTGATAGGTGGGTACTTAGAACCCATACAGGAGGTTTGCCAGGAAGCCCCTGCTTCTGAAGCTCACCCCTTGAAAACACATTGTGCAGTTCTGCTGGGGCCACAGCAGCAGAGGTAGGACTCATAGGAGCAGAAATGGAAACACATGGGGGCAGGGGAGGAGGAGGGGGAGGGAATTCCAGGTAAAGAAGAGGCTGCAGTATGGGTGCAGTGTTAATGAGGTGGAGGCCGAGGTTCGAGGAAAGTCAAAGCAGATGGGGCCAATCAGGTGTCCAGCAGGGAAAGCAGAAAGTTTATCCAGCATCCAGGCTTGCTTTGGGCAGTGTCATGGAGCCAGGGAGCTGAGGAAAAGTGGTGACAGGATCAATTCCCATTAATGTGACAGATCTGGTAGTCCCTTTATCTCTTTTTGGCTTGAGCTTTAAAAGCTTTTGAACATATTCCTGACTCCTCTTCGCCTCCCCCCCCCCCCGCCTTCACCTCCCCCCCAACCATGTCAACCTCCATTTTAAAGGCACAAACTAAAAGGAATCCTTGAGCCTTATAAATACAGAGTCAAACATTAAGCCCTAGGCCCATTTTGATCTCTACAACAGCTTCTGAGCTGTGACTCCCAGGACCATCCAGTGTGGTCACCTTCTCTGTCGGCTCTCTGTCTGATACAGAAGTCCCATTGGATGGGCAAAGGGCTTCTTTGAATAGTCAGTGCTCTGTGAAGTAGACAGAGGTGGGAAGGTGCTCCAGGGAATGACAGCAGCGTTCCTTCTGCTACCAAAGGACAATTAAACCTGCACGAGCAGGCCAAGGTAGGCAGGAGAGTAGGGGACGGAGATCCAAGTGGGGTCTCCTTGGGTTTCAGTCCTCCATCTTTCTGCAGGACCTCTGGCCAGTTCTACTCTCGTTCCAGACCTCCTTCCATTTCCTCATCCCAGAGAAGAAGGGATGACACCAGACACACTCTTCCTAAAAGCCATGTGAGCTCATGAACACATGAACCTCCGTGCGGCGGCCTCTCGCCTGGCCGTGTCTGACCCACTTTCCTTGTTGGAGGAGAAGGACTCCTAAAGGGAAAGGGAAAGGCCCACTTTGAGGAGACAGTTGGCCAAAAAACCACAGCCGAGGAGAAAAAGGAGCCAAGGAGCTCTGGGCTTTGCACAGACTGGACATCTTTACAGGGCTTTGCTAGACACACACACACACACACACACACACACACACATCCCGCCACCCACCCCACCCCCCACCCCAGCACACATGGCAGCCTACCACAGCTGCTGACTTCTCCATTGTGGCCCAGGGATCTGCCAGCCAGCAGCCTCTGTTTGCAGACTCGGGCGGAGCAGCCTGTGAACCCCCAGCCCAGCCTGGCAGCTCTCACCAGGCTTGACTGGACTGGGTCTGGCCTTGAGACCACCCAGGGAGACCAGGCCACAGAGAACAGCAGGTTGGAAATTCCCTGGCAACCCATACTCAACCCCTGGGAAGTGCTGCCCTGGCCTAAGAAGGTCAGTCAGGTTTACTTTAGCCAGGTGGTCCTGCAGACCTACGGGAAGGCATGGACCTTGAGGGAAGTTGTCTGCCTGCAGTGTGGAAGGTGTAAGAGATGCAGCGATCAAAACCCAAGACCACCATTCTGCCAGAATTCACCATCTGGTGGGGAAAGCAGCCATGCTAGAGCCACAGTCCTCCAGGCTGGACATGAGTGTTATAAGGGGGGGTGGGAGGGTTTGCTGGGGACACAGAAAACGTAGCAAGGGGTTCTGAGAGAGTGGCGGAAAGTTTGCAGAGAAGGACAGTGAGTTAGTGCAGGTGGTGAAGCTCTTCGCAGATGCAAGGTTCCAGGCAGAGAGAAGTCTCCCTGACTGTGGCCCATCAAGGGAAGAGAACATGGTAAGTTTGCAGAATACAAAGAGTACTCTTAGGCCGGGAAGAGAGTGTGCAAGAGTGAGAGGGTCTGGCCATGTGTATTTGGTATGTTTGGGGGGAGCTTGTTGGTAGCCTTGGAAGCTCCTGTTTTCAGGGATGCTCCTTACTGGAACCATGGCAATGCCTTGATGACGAGCTGGACGCCTTCCTGTAGCCGGGGCTGTTGTGTGCGGCAAGTAGCCTTCCACTCACAGAAAACTGCCCAGTGGCTTCTGAGGTTGCAATCTTTACAAGTTGTTTTCTCCCATGGAGTCCCTGGAAGTTAGAACCACTGACATTTCTACTTTTAACTGTGTCATTCAACATACAACCTTCAGAAACATACTCCATTTTCTTCAATCACTTCAAGTTTTGTCCTGCTCATGATTTCACCATGGACGCCTCGTGACTCCCAGATCTCTGTACCTAGAGCATCCCCACCTTGTGAGCACCAGCCCTCGCCACCCGTGCTCCTGTGGCCACCTCTTTCTGGAGCTTCGACAAGCACCTCAACTTACTCTTTTCACATTTCATTCTCCTTCCTTCAAATGTCACCTTCTCCCTTCTCTATCTCAGGGAATGGTGCCCACCAGCCCTATTGGCCAGAGCATCCCCCTCCTTCATGCTCTCCACATTCAGTCAATCCCCAAACCCTCTTCATTCTACTCCCTAAGAAGCCCTCAAATATGCCCATATGGTCAATACGTTGCTTCTGTTCCTATCTCCTTTGTTACCAATGATTTTAATTTTTTTTAACTTTTCAATTTTAAATGATTTTCCATTCCCGGAAGGGTGATAAGGCTAGTTCAGAGAGGTGCCAGCTGGCCAGATGGCTAGCATCTCAGTCCTAGGGTGCGGTCACCAAACCTCAGCCATCACCCTTGAGTCTGCAACTGCTCGGGAGGCTGCTCTGACAGATATTCTTCATTGCCTTCCAGGTTCCTGCAAGTTGTTCGTTGATTTTAGCTGGAAGTGGAAATGTGCCCATCTCCAGAAGATGGATCAAAATAAGTCTTTGTCTCTTGCTTAGACGGACGTTCCCTCTGTCAGCATCAGCTGACTCCCTGAAATCTGGATGAGATGCTCCCCCAACCCTCTGCTCTTGCTCCACCATGCCTGGGTAATACCTCTCTGTACACTGGCCTGCCAGCCTCACTAGAATTAAATGACGGCTGCCTGCCCAGCAAGGGCCCAGGAAATATTGATGCCATGAACCAATGGATGAGAGCGAGACAGCTGCAGTTGTAGGTTTGCTGCTGACCACCTTATGGGTGCCACCCATAAATTGAGGTGTCAGAACACCTTGCGACCTAAATGTATAGCCGAGAGGTCCCAAACCATGCTGTCTGCCCCTGGATGAAGGGCAGGGCTGTCCCCTGGCATCATGGGTTCCTTGAATATCATGTCTGGAGAGTGTCTCAGAGCTGATCACCCCCTGACCAGGTGGGTTGACTCAGAATCTCCAGGGGCAGGGCCTGGCAATATGTCTGGTTAATGATCTTACGAGGTTACTCATAAGTGGCAGAAACCTGGGCCTCGTCCAAGGTGGCCTTTGGAAACCTCAGTTGTTAGCCAACACTCACTTTACAGGGAAGGTTGGACAGATTCCCTCTATCTCTAGCTTTTCTTTCTTTTTTCTTTTTTTAATTTTCTTTAATGAACGTATTCTTTTCCTCTAATTTTGAACTAAATTGATGGACGCAGAAGTTACAGGACATTTCATGGACTTGTCTGCAGACTCCCTGCCATCCAGTCAATGCTGATTCACAGCGACGCTAGGGGACAGGGTAGACCTGCCCCTGTGGCTTTCTGACACTGTAACTCTTGATGGGAATGCACAGCCTCATCTTTTTCCCTTGCAGTGGCTGGTACTTTCAACCTGTTGACCCCTGGGTCCTGTGATAAGATGGAGAGGCTCTTCAGTCTCTTGATTTTAAAGGTGGATTTTTGATCAGCGCCGACGGCAGGGACTGGAGTTCAGACCGTAGGTCTGCCCCAGCCTGGCCCCGAGGCTTCCCAGAAGGCAATGAGGAAGACCCCGGAGGCAGCCTGTTCTACAATGTCACGCTCTTGGGCAGAGATCTGCATCTGCGTTTGCGACCCAATGCCCGCCTAGTGGCGCCAGGAGCCACAATGGAATGGCAGGACGAGTCTGGAGCCACGCGCGTGAAGCCCCTGCTTGGAAACTGCCTGTATGTCGGAGATGTAGCTGGCTTGGCCCCAGACTCCTCTGTGGCGCTCAGTAACTGAGATGGACTGGCTGGCCTGATCCGGATGGAAGAGGAGGAGTTCTTCATTGAGCCCCTGGAGAAGAGGCAGGCAGCGTAGGAGGGTGAGCGGGGTTGAGCGCACTGCTATATCGCCGCCCGCCCACCCTGAAGCCCGCTTCTTGGGGAGCGCCCCAGGCCCTGGACACAGGGGCTGCTGTGGGCAGCCTGGGCAGCGTCAGCGGAGCATTGGGCGTGCTGGAAGGGAGCCTGAACGGCTCCCGACGGAGGGCCCAGAGGCACGCCACGGATGACGACTACAACATTGAGGTCCTGCTGGGTGTGGATGACTCAGTGGTGCAGTTCCACGGGAAGGAGCACGTGCAGAAGTACCTGCTCACCCTCATGACCATCAGATCAAAGATGAGAGAGGCAGCAAAGAAGGAGGGACCCCAGTACCACTAAGAAATACGGGCTTGGAGCAGAGCATGTCCTTTGGACCCATCGTCTCTCTGTTGAAAATCTCCTAAACCTGAGGAAGACCCATGCCAAGACGCATAGGGATCTTCAAAGAACACCAGGCCAACAGGTCTGGAAAGGAAACGAGGACCCTACTGCAGACTGATGGCGACAGAAAGATTTTCCCCAGAGCTTCTGCCCCGAATTTGGACTTTCAGACACCTAAACTGCTACTGCCATTTGTCTGTCAGTTTTTCATACTGAGGTGGTGTGTGTGTTGCTGTGATGCTGAAAGCTATGTCACTGGTATTTCAAATGCTAGCAGGGTCACCCAAAGTGAGCAGGTGTCAACAGAGCTTCCAGACAAAGAACAGACTCTGAAGAAGGAAGAAGCTTCCACTTCAGAGGACTTAGCCACTGAAAACCTTATGTATAGCTTTAAAATGTTGTTAGTCACGTCAAACTCCATGAAAAGAAGCAGAACATTGTCAGAGACAGTACCACAAAATGACCCTGTTAGATCAGAACATACTCAAAATACGACTGAGGAAGAGCTGCCTCCTTAAGGTAGAGTCAGCAGGAATGACGTGGATGGAGTGGAGTCTGTGGGAGCAAAGCTCTTGTAGTTCTTCATTTGCTGATGACTCCATTTTAGTAATTGAAACTTGTAATTTATAGAGCACAAATCTTGAAAATGGGGTATTATTAAAAATTACATGAAGCTCCTAGAGCTAGATGTTTTAAGCCTTAGTGAGCTGAAATGGATTAGGATTGGCCATTTTGAATAAGAAAATTATATGATTTACTATGTTAGGAGTGGCATAATCAAGAGAAATTACTTTTCATACATAGTCACAAAAGGCATTTCAAAATCATTCTTGGAGTAGAAGGCAGCCCATGATAGTCTATCCATACACAGGAATATTTAATTATCATTCAAATATGTCCAATAACCACTAAAGCTAGTGATGCAGAAATTGAAGAATTCTACCAAGATCTTCAGTTGGAAATGGATCCTGTATGCAATCAAGATACACCAATAATTATTGGTGATTGGGATGCAAAAGTTAGAAAATGAGGAAGTAGTTGAAAGGGTTTTCAGTAGATGGTATTGGTAATAGAAATGAAACTGGAACTCACATGATAGAGTTTTGCAAGATCAACCACTTGCTTATGATAAATGCTTTTTTTCTCAACAGCACAAAAGGCAACTAGACAAATGCACTTCTCCAAATGGGAATACATAGAAGTCAAATTGACCACATCTGTGGGACTTGATGAAGGAGAAACTCACTCTCAGGAGCTAAAACCAAGTCAGTGGCTGTGGAACTAACCATCAATTGCTCATATGTAGATTCAGGTTGAACTCGAAGAAAATAAAACAAGTTCAGGAGAGCCAAACTACAACCTTGAGTCTATCCCATCTGAATTTGAGACCATCTCAGCATATTTGGTGCATTCAACCTGAATCATAGAAGACCTAGTGGCCTGTAAGACGACATCAAGAACATCATCCATGAAGAAAACAAAATGCCATCAAAAAGACAAGGACAAATAATACTAAAGTGGATGTCAGAAGAGATGGTGAGAGTTCATCATAGAGTAAAGATGGTGAGATCAACGAGTTGAACAGGAAGTTTCAAAGGGCAGTTGAAGAAGAAAAAGTAAATTATCCTATGACATGTGCAAAGACATAGAGCTAAAAAACCAAAAAGGAAGAATATTTTGCATATTTTAAACCAAAAGAGCTCAAGGAAAATTCAAGCCTGAGTTACGATATTGAAAGATTCTATGGGAAAAATATTGAATGATGCAGGAAGCATAAAATAAGATGGGAAGAATACAGAGTCACTGCACCAAAAATAATTACTTGACTTTCAACCATTTTAAGAGGTAGCATATAAGCAAGACCAAATGGTATTGAAAGACATTTCAATGGTACTGAAAGCTGCACTGAAAGAATTAGCCAAACACAAGGCTCCCGGAAGAGGGAGAACCAATTGAATTGCTTCAACAAGCCAGTAAAACACTTGACGGACCCATTCATCAATTCCAAGAAATTTGGAGGACACCTAGTTGGCCAACTGGCAGGAAGAGATCCATATTTGGATCTCATTCCAAAGAAGAGTGACCCAACAAAATGTCTAAATTTTAGCGTAATTGCACTGATAACACATGCAAATAAAATTCTGCTGAAGATTATCCAAAAATGCTTGTAGTAGTACATAGAAAGGAACCTAGCCAAAGTTCAGGCTAGGTTCACAGGAAGACGTGGAGCAAAGGATGTCATTGCTGATGTTAGATGAATCTTGGCTGAAAGAGAAAATAGGAGAAAGATGTCTACTTGTGCTTTATTAGCTATGCAACAGCCATTGACTGTGTGGGTCATAACAAGCTATTATAACTTTGAGAAGAATGGGGAAACCAGAGTACTTGATTGTGCTCATGTGAGACCTGTACATGGACCAAGAGGCAGTTGCTTGAAGAAGACAAGGGAATACTGCATGTTTAAACAGGGCTGTGATCCTCTCACCAGACTTGTGCAATCCATACGCTAAGCAAATAATGAGAGAAGCTTGATCATATGAACAAAACTGTGGCATCAGGATGGGAGAAAGACCTTTTTGAGGAGTAAATTGAGCATATTATTGGGAGCTCTTACAGATATTATAGCGATTCGTATATCAATTACATCAAATAAACTTGTACAAATACTGCCATCATTTTCAAAACATTTCTTTCTACTTGTGCCCCTTGATAGCAGCTCCACTTTATTCTCTTCCTCCCCTTCCCTCCCCCCCCATGAACCCTTAATAAATGATGTATTTTTTTCATATCTTAAAAAAGGTGGATTCTTTCCCTCCTTCTTTAGAATGTAACAGCAGGGTGTATAATTTTATATATCCCGTGGCAATATGACATCAGAATCTGAAAGGGAAGGCGATGTACATTTGAATCCCAGTGTAGCTCTATAATCATAGTCAAGTCTCACTCTGGATTTGAGGTATTGACTAGTCTTCATTTCTCCATAGCAAACTTACTGATTTTTTTTTAATACAGGAGGACTGTTCCAAAATATGTCAGTCCTAATGTGCATGCTTTTACAAAATTATAGCTCTCTGTCTAATAGAGCCAAGTGACTTTGCATTTTCCCCTTTTTAAAATACATACTATTCTCAAGTGGAAAAGCAGATATTTGGAGAATAATGACAGCAGCACGCATGTGAAGGTGGTTGGCAGAGTATATGCATGTATGTGTTCTGGTAAACGATGTATGAGCCTCCAATAAAATGATTTTAAAATTACATATGAGGCTGAGCCCCGGTAGTGTAGTGGTTGAGTGTGGGACTGCAGCCGACTGGCTTGGCAGTTCAAATCCAGCAGCAGCAAGGCTAGGCCTCCCACTCCTACCAGAGGGCAGTGATGCCTAATAAAAAAAAAGTTAAAAGAAACACATACTATTCTGCCACAGTTTGGCTAATCCCACGTGGACTCAGAAGCACCCTATGTCAAACCCGGGCCTAACCCGTCTCCTCTCTCCCAGCCTAGACAAAGCAACAGCAGTGAAGCCCAAAAGCCACGTGGGCAGGCCCTATCAGGGGATCCTTTATAGCTACGAGGAGCTACTGTCCTGGTGGTATAAAGTTGATTACAGGCAGATCTGCTAACTGCAAGGCAATTAATAGTTCAAAACCACCAGTCACTCTGAGAGAGAAAGGTGAGACTTTCTGCTCTCATAAAGAGTCATAGTCTTGGAAACCCACAGGGGCACTTGGGTTTCCTATTTTCTGTCCTATTTGGTCACTATGAGTTAGAGAAAGTCAATGCAATGGCGGTCAATTTCTGAGTGACAGCTACAGGGGATGTGTGAGGGCTGTGGGAAGGGCTGATGACACTAGTCAATTAGCTCCCTCCCCATTTCAGCAGTTTAAATTTTTATTTAAAGTATAGCTACTGAGAAGGATTTTTTTTTAATTTCAGGATATTTTTTGTATACAACGTGGGGTCAAGGATGTGGCCAGGACCAGGATACAGGTCAGTGGCTGCTGTAGACGAAGAGCTTGCAATCTTGTGAAGAAACTAGTTCTACTCACCCACCACAACCTTGAGGAAAAACAAAGGGATATAAAGAAGAAAAGATAATGTCATTGGTGCTGCCGAGGTTGGCAAGACAGCTTCTCCCGAGGTCACAGGATCTACCGCCAGTCTCCCCAGAGCAGCCAGCTTCACAGAGAGGAGGACTTGTGTCCGACAGCAGCTGGCTTCCTTCCACTTCTGTTTCCCAGCTGATGCTCCAGAGTTGCACGGGAGTCCAAGAGAGGGAAATGCTCACTCTGCTGAGAGCCCTGGGCTAGGTCCCAGCAGGCGACATCTTAGTTGGGCACTGTTGGGCTAGCGGCTGTCAGACTAGCTGTCACCTGCAAGGTTGGCAGACCAACTCACTAGTCACGTGGGGGGAAACAGATGGAGCTGCTTCTGAAATGGGGTACAGTCCCAGAAACCCTCTCTTGGGTCTTCACAAGTCCAATTTGGCTGGGTGGCAGTGGGTTTGGGTCTTGGGCCCTAAGTTAAAGGAGTCCTGGTGGCATAATGAGTTGTGGTCCATGATTTTTTAAATGTACGGGCTCAGAAAGCTGAAGGAGCAGTTCTATTCTGTCCTACAGAATTGGAATGGGCTTTCTGGAAATGGGTCAGGTTGATTCCTGAGACTGTGTTCTAGTACTTCTGAGAGGGTTGTCATGGGAAATGGAACTGGACCAAGACCCCTGACTTGCACAATTTAGCACAGTTGGCTTTGTTCTGTAAGCGATAGCGAGTTGCTGTGCCAAGGCTTTGTACCCAGGAAGAGCTTGTTAAAATAGCTCCTTGTATCACTGTGATACGGAAGAGGTTTCAGCGGAGGGATTAGACTAAGGTGTTACCAGGAAGAAAGGCTTAGTGATCAACTCTGAAAATCAGCCAATGAAAACCAACAGGTTTGGAACTAATTGTGGAGATCACCCAGAAATGGACAGTATCTTGTTCAGTTGTGCATGGCGTCACCATGATCACGTATGGCAGCTAACAAACCTAAGCACATCATCACTCACTAGAATGCCAGCACGCGATCAGTAAGCTTCCCAGAGATTAGAACTCCCTCTCTTAAAGAGGCCAACCCACCGTCCAAATTGCCAGCTGATATTGTATTGCTATGTTCATAAACCAAATCTCTTGAGGCTTGTTGTTCAACACCATGAAGTCCATCTTTGACTCACATTGACTCCATGTGACAGATTGGAACCTTTCCATAGAGTTTTCTAGACTGCAATCTGTACAGAAACAGATTGTCACACCTCCCTCCTATGGGAGTAGCCAGTGCTGAATCAGTGCACCATTAGGGTGCCTTTCCAAGTGTCTCCTGTTACGTGATCTTTATTGTAGGTAATGGAGGGCCTAGGGAGGGAGGTCTCCAAGAGCTTGTCTGACCCCCAAGATGGCATACCCTATCTGAAATTCCCACTCCAAGAGAATTGGCCTGGGTTTCAGTTGTCTGGATATATAATACAATACACAAGTATAATTATTGTCTACATAATTAAACATATACATTATGTACCACCACTTGCCTATCAGGCTGTAGTACGGTGGTGGCTTGTGCACTCCTGTGATGCTAGGAGCTAAGTCACCAGGCTCACCCAACGTGAAAGGTTCCAGCAGAGCTTACAGACTAAGAACAGACTGTGAAGAAGAAATAGGCTGTCCACTTCTGAGGAATTCGCCACTGAAAGCCTTATGGACTGCATCACAACATTGCCAGATACCCATGGCAAGATGAAAACAACAACTTCTAATCTTTTCTCCTTTCACCATGATGGTCCAGTTGTGAGGATGCTAGTTTTCTTTATTAATTTTGAGTTTTAATTCACACTGAAGGCTACAATCCTCCATCTTTATCAACAAGTGCTTCATGTTTTCCCCACTTTCATCAAGCAAGGTTTTATCATCCGCATAACACAAGTTGTTAATAAGCCTTCCTCCAGTCCTGATACTACACTCTTCTTCATATAATCCATCTTCTCTGGTAGTTTGCTCAGCATAAAGATTGAATAAATATGGTGAGAGGAAACAACCATATCTTTCCTGATTTATGAATATCTGAAGAATGAATTACAACTCAATGTTAAAAAGACCAAAATTCTCACAACTGGACTCCTAGGTAACATCATTGTACTCTGCCCAAACCATTCCTGTGGGGAAAGATATGTTGTTATACTCCTATATCTGCTGTTGGATGCTATTGGGTCATCTCCCATTCAGTGTCCCATCCTGTGCCATCTTCACCAATATTGGCAAGTTCCAGTCCATTACTGCAGCTCTCATATAGTATCTTCCAACTGGGAAAGGCACATCTTCCAGCACAATATTGGAGAATATTCTGTTGTAATCCTTATGGCTTAATTGACTAGTGCTCCATTGAAACCTATCCACCATGGTGAGCCTGATTGCATTTGAAATGCCAGCGTCACAGCTTCCAGCAACACAGCCCTGGACAAGCCATCACCTATGACAGACTGACAAAGGGTTGGTGCTGTACATGATTAGGGATAATCAAATGAAAAATAAAAATGAGAAATAAAGATGATCCTCAGGTCAGCATTTTTAGTTAAAATAAAAACTCTAATTTCCGAGAACTCTTTTTAATAAAATTAAAATTTCCCAGGTCTATTTCAGTCCTTGAAAGGAAACAATGAAAAAAACACATGCAACAACAACAAACCTGGATTCAACATTTCCGGAGAGAATGGCGTCACGGTTCGGTCTACACTGCACATTCCTTCTCTAGTAGTAATTCATTTCCAACACATATTGAAGAAACAATTAAGGCTTCATGGCTAATCAGATGTGCATAGAAATGCTTTGGTCACCATTTTTCTGGGCTATCAGTTATGACATCTGCTCTCTACTTCAGGGCTATGGGGAAAGGAACAAAGGCTTTCTAAACTCATTTCTACATCCCCTGCTTCCTGCGCCGGTGATGAGAGATGAAATGGGCCATTCACTGAAGTACTGATGTTTTTCTGCCTCCTTGGTGTAACCAAGGAACAAGTTTGAAGGCCCCGGATTTGAAAGTCACAGGAAATGCTCTCATTGCAGCTCTGATGGGTTTCTTTCCACCTTCCCAATTTTCTCTTCTTTCCTCATTCCACTAAGATGTGCTGATCAAATGCTGTACAGTATATAAAGCCCTGTGTCACAGGCATACTCAATTGATCACACAGGGAGATGTAGTAAAGCATCAGCCTATGGTGTGTACAGAATCCTTTGAAAGCATTTGGGCCACACACCCTTTTGTCCACTACTTAGTTACTGAGAAATTGCTATGCTATCTCAGAGATGAAGCAGAGTGAGTTCTTTTTTTAAAAATCTCACCATCCAGTTTTGTATCCCATCTCCCTCTCTCTCTCCCCTTTGATCCACCAGCTGCTCATTCAACAAGTATTTATTACATGTCTACTGCAAGCTAGCAGTAGGTTCAGCTTTGAAGAATACAACCCCAAATATTGCCTGCACAGAAACCATAAACAACAAAAAATTCAGAAGCAGGATTCATTCTGATAGTACAAAATGTCACAAGAAGACGAGATCCAGGTGTCGTGCGGAAGAGTGCTGCAATTCAGGAAGACAGGGAGGAACTCTCTCAAGGCAGCAGCATTGGAACGAAGAGGTATGGAAGAGTCAGCCTGCAACTATCTGGGTGGGAGTATCATTCCAGGCAGAAGAAATAGTTAATACAAAAATCCAGAGGTAGGAATAAGTTGAGTGGATTCATGGGCCCAGCACCTTCTGCTGCACTGCTGAGTGGATTCATAGCACAGAAAAAAAAAATGAACCATAGTGCCTCCAGGGAAATTAGTGTCAACAGAGGGAGGGTGTGGTAGTTTTTCCACAGCATGGTGATATAATAGGATTTTCTACTTGTAGTCACCATGTTTGCAATGGTTGAATTTTTGAAGCAGATTGTCAGGCACCACCTCCTAGTCCATCTTAGTCTGGAAGTTCTGTTGAAATCTGATCATAATAAAAGCCTACATATTTCCACTGACAGACAGATGGTAGTTTCGCATGAAGTGTAATGACTATAATTGAGCCTTGGTATCCTGCATGGAAACCAAGAATTCTATAATTGAACCTGGTTCTCCTGCATGGAAACCAAGAATTCTAGCGCTGAACCTCCCTCCATTGCCCCTGGGAGAGTGGATGAGATGTAAGAAAAAGGCATAGATTGGACCATCTAGATTCTCAAAGTCCAGGATGAGGAGTTTGGAGCACACTGAGATGCCTTGGGATGGGGGGGACGGGGGGGAAGGAGGTTTATATTGGGAAGGACATACTCTGATTTATGCTTTAGAAAGATTTCTCTGAGTACCTCTCTTCATAATTAATATATCAAGTGAACAAGCAACAGTAAAAATATAAATCTAAACTTTATTGACTCTTTTTAAAAAACCTTTTTATGAATTTGGTGAAGGTTTACAAAGCAGATCATTAGTTTTATACTCAGCAACACATTATATTTTCCATTGTTTTGCCCTATTTCTATTATTTTTTTTTACCCGTGTCCTCCTTGTTGGATATCTTCACCCAAATTCACACCTGTCTACGTTCTGGCCTCAGAATGATTCCATCCAAACTGCCCCTTCTGGTTTCCAAGGTTGTAAATTTGGGCAGGGCGTGGGGGGTGGGGGGTGATAAAAGCCACACCTTTCTCTTAAGAAAGGCTGATGGCTATTGATCTTGCATTTAGCAACCCACCTCATTACCTGGCCACTATGAGTTAGAATCAACTACATGACAGTGAGGGGCCCTGGTGGCATTGGTGGTCCTCAAGGTCAGAGATTTGAAACCACCAGCCGTTCCTTGGGAGAAATCTAAGGTTTTCTTTCCCTGTAGAGAGTTCCAAAGTCACAGAAGCTGTTCTGCCTTACCTTATAGGGTCCTCAGGAAGCTGATGGCAATTTGATGGCAGTTGAGTTTGGGTTTTTTGCTTTGTTTTGTTTTCTGGTATTCAGCAGTGAGCTTGTTTTAATTTCATTCTCTAGCTTTCTCTTTGCATTCTCTTTCTTCCTCTGCCACCTGGATAGCCAGAAAAGTCTGTTTCTTTTAGTATGAAAACTTCAGGGTTTTTTTTTTTTTTAAGAAGAGTGGCCTCATACAGGATTTGTCCTTGTGATTGCCTAATTTCACTAAGCATATGATGAAAACAGGATCTCTACCTCACCCCATGCACAAGAACAAACTCAAGGTGGATCACAACCTGGAAGTAAAACCACAAACCATCAGGATCATTAGCAAAAGAATCAGGAAACATCTAAGAACCTTGACCCAGGGAATACAAGGTTAACTGCAATAGGGCAGGGTACATACACAGGGGAGTCTGAAATTGACAAATGGGATTTACTAAGAATAAAATCCCTGTGTGCTTCAAAAGAGTTTACCAAGAGAGTAGCTAGGCAACCTACAGACTGGGAAAGGATTTTTAGCAAGGACACAATAGAAAAAGAGCTTGTTATGAAAATCTACAATACTCTCCTTGCCTGCAAAAAGAGGAAAACAGATAACCCTTTGAAGAAATGGGAAAAAGAACTAAAAATAAGTTTCACTAGGGAGGAGATCCATATGGACAATAAATATATGAGAAAATGCTCCCGGTCATTAGCCATCAGAGAAATGCAGATCAAAACAGCCATGAGATACCATCTAACACCTTTGAGGATAGCCCAAGTCAGAAAATCAGAGTGCAGCAAATGTTGGAGGGGATGTGCTTTGAAATAGGAATACTCCTACATTGCTGGTGGTTGTGTAGATATGTACGCTATGGGAAGCAGTCTGGTGATATTTAATGAAAATGGAAGTTGAGCTACCTTATGATCCAGCTATCCCGCTACTGGTATATACCCAGAAGAAGCAAGAAATAAACCACAGCTAGTGGTATGCACACCAATGTTTACTGCAGCACAATGCACAATCGTAAAGAGTTGGAAGCAATGTAAATTTCCATCAGTAGACGAGTAGATCAGCAAACTCTGGCACATATACACAATGGAGTACTATGCCTCACTCAAAAGCACTGACAAGCACATGAAACACATCTCTTCATGGGAAGAACTGGAGAAATTATGCTAAGTGAAGTCAGTCAATAACAAAAGGAAAAGTACTGCTTGAGGCCCCTGAGGTAAGTAAAACCAGTATGGTGGGTATAAAAGAGAAGACTCCTATACCATAATAGTGGACCAAACCCAGGGTGGTACATGCTGAGTGGAGCACAAATGGGAGAAGGATGGGGGAGGGAGGGTGGATAGGGAGATAAAAGGGAGTTCAAAAGTGAAAGGATAACAGAGGGAACAAGGCACTAACCCACCCAGGGGAAGAGTATCGGTCTTGTCTCCACAGAAGCCGGGGTAGGCGAGCAGATCCTACCATGAAGCACCCAGCCATGAGGACAGCGTGGACGCATGGAATGATGTAAGAAAAGAGAGAGCTACAGAGCCGGATGCAACCAGAGTCAGATTGACCCCATCCCTAGAAGTGGGCATGGCAGAGAACAGGTTGGGGGAGGGGCCAGCATGCCACACCCACAGAGACAAAGATAAGAAGGGAGGAGGAAGAAGAGAGCTGGTCCAGTCCCCACGCTGACACAAGATGATACTCAGAGGACTATACCCCTCTGAGGACCTAATGGGTCACAGAAAGTACTGGGCAAACAACAACAGGACAGGTCACATTGGCTCCCTACATCAGACAGTGACACAGGACATTTTTGGGGTCACATGGTGGGGAAGCATTGCAGATTGACCACCACCCCACCCCACCCCCCAAAAAAAAGAATGAACTGAATCAAGAAGGGAGCGCTCCTGGTCAGAGAGTTTGGAGGAGACAATGGCATGTCTGACAGTTCCTAGGGGGCACGGGAGAGGGGGGGAGAAGGGGGCGTGGACACAGACTCATGGAGATGGGGGGACAACAAGTGGTCTGGAATCGATGGAAAGGAGGGAGTGGGAGGCGTGGTAGGGATTAAGCAAGGAAAGTGTAACTGTGAGGAAGCATTGAAACGCCAATGAAGCTGGAGCATGATCAGGGGCCAGGAGGGAGATGGAAGGAAATAGAGGAAGAGCTATAACGCAAATGGCACTTACAGAAGTCTAAACATATGCATGTCCATACATAAATATAATTATCTATTATAAGGAGGGACTAAAATTAAGAAAATATTTATAGGTTAAGTACTAGGGTAGCAAGTGGACCTTGGGCCCTCACCCAGGTGCTCCCTCAATGCAAGAACACTTTGTTCTATGAATCTGGTATTCCACAATGCTCACTGGCCCAATACGATCACTGAAGTAAAATGGGTGTATAAGCAAATGTGGTGAAGAAAGCTGATGGGGCCCAGCTATCAAATGATATATCATCTGGGGTCTTAAAGGCCTAAAGGTAAACAATAGACCATTTACCTGAGAAGTGGCCACACACACACACACAGAAGAAGCACAACAGCCAGTGTGGCCACAAGGTGTTGCTGTGTGCACACCTCCCTAAGGTGCCCACTGAGGACATGTGGGAGCATAAGCAAGAGTGGTGAAGAAAGCTGAAGGTGCCCATCTATCAAAAGATACAGCGCCTGGGGTCTTAAAGGCTTGAGCATAAACAAGCAGCCATCTAGCTCAGGAGCAACAAGCTCACTTGCCTGTGCGATCATGAGGTGCTGAAACAAACAGGTATCAGACATTGTGGCAGTCATGTGTTTATGTTAATTTTATGATTGAAATGTAGGGGTGGAGTCTAGCCTGTTAATCTGGAGATAGCCATTGAGTAGTCAATGAGGCCTCTATGTGGGCATGGCTTTCTCCTGAGACTTCTGGGAAATCTCGCAATATTTCCCTCGTGAAGATGAGAAGTTATCTTCCCCAGTTGTTGGGAGTTAGTCTTAGAGATGATGAATCACGGACAAGACAAGATGGCAGCATCTGAGAAGCTGCAGGAGCCGGCGGAGACACCACACGGCTTTGCCCTGATGGAGCCAGACTTCTGAAGCTGGGGCGCCCACATGGAGACCTCTGCCAGTGATGAGTTGCTTCTGCTGTTGATGAACCCTGAGCCCTGGAAGTGAGGAGCCATGTGGAGACCCCTGCCAGCGCCAGGATTCTGCACCCACTGATCTGTGACTTCGTGAGTTGGAAGGAGACTTTATAGAATGATTTCGGGCTTATGGGTTAATGTCAGACTTATGACTTTGAACTGGACTGGGCTCAATGTCCTGTTCCTCTTGTATATAAACCTTTTCCTTATATCTATATGTGTGTCTTTGAAATTTGTTCCTCCCGGACTAACACAGGCATCAAAGAACAAAAATCAAAATCAATGGATCAATTGACTCCCGATATGATCGCTGAAGACAAATGGATACAGAGGCAAACAGAGTAGAAGAAATGGATGATGCCCAGCTACCAAATTATTAAGTGTCTGGAGTCTCAAAGACTTGAAGATAAAGGAGTCGCCATTCAGCATAGAAACAGCAAAGCCCACATGGAAGAAGCACACCAGCCTGTGTGATCAAGAGGGGCCAAAGGGAGCAGGTATCAAGCATCAAAGAACAAGAATCACATCATTAAGAATGAAGGGGAGAGCAGGGTGGGAACCTAAGGCCCACTGGTGGGTAATTGATCACCCTCTTACAGGGGAGTCACGGGGAAGAGACAGACCAATTAAGGTTCAGTGAGGCAGTGATGGTGCATACAAGTTTTCTCTAGTTCCTGAAGTCTTCCTCCCCCCAACTCTCATGGTCGCAACTCTACCTTACAAATCCTCCTGGACTGGAGAAGGTACACTGGTAGAGAGGGGAGTTGGCGATATGGGGAACCCAGGACAGATGAGCCCCTTGGAGCCAGTGGTGAGTTTGGAGCCACTGGATGGGTGGAGAGAAGGTGGGGTAGAGAGATGGAATCAAATGCAAGGATATACACATAACCTCCTATCTGGAGGACAGACAGCAAAGGAGTGGGCTGGAGGAAAGTTTGGGCAGTGTAAGATATGACAGAACAATAATAATTTATAAAGTATCAAGGGTTGGTGGGGAAGGGAGAGCAGGGGAAGAGGGGAAAGGATGGAAAGCCGACATCAAGGGGAAAGACAGATGTTTGCAGAATGAAAACAGCAGCGGACATGTGAAGGTGTTTGGCACAGTATGTTTATTTATGTATTGTGAAAAACAATGTACGAGCCCCCGATAAAATGATTTTTAATTAATTAAAAAAAGTGGGCCTTTCACAATCCTCAAATAATGACAGCAGTTGAAGGTCCACAGGTGGCACAATGGTATAAGCGCTTCACTCTTAACTTAGCAGTCCTCGTTTCCCCCCCCCCCCCCCAGTCAGGGTCTCCAAGGGAGAAAAGGCCTGCAGGTCAACTCTGTGGCCGCACGCAGTGCAGGAAACCACAGGGAACACGGGTACTTGGTTCTGCAGGGCCACCGAGTCCGAATTGACTTGACCACACCTCCTAACGACAGGGACGAATGGGGCCAGTTGCTGAAGCCTGAGGAATTCTACTTTTCTTTCCCCATCCCCAAAGGAATGTGGATGGTTGATTTTCCACCGGATATTTCCCATTTGAGAGCCCCTGATGTGAACCTTCCTATTTACAAGGAACAGCTGCATGAGGTCAAACATTATATGTATAGTTATGAGAGAAGGAAACAACCAGAAAAACCTTTCTTTGCTATCATGTCTGGCTTTGTCGTTTGGGCCCATCATACTGTCGAGTCAGTCAGGTACTGCAGCCACTGAGTCACAGCCCTCACAGCACGGCCAGAAGACGGTAACGGTGCCAGAGCTGCCTGGTGCTGGCAGAATGCCGCGCCTTTTCCACTTGTGCAGAGGGCTGAGGTGTGAGATGGAAACGGAAGGTGTTGCTCATCAATATATAATGAATAAAATGTCTTTAGTTTACTTCTTATCTAAGCTTCATTGAACCACTTCAGAGCTTCTCAGGCCCTAGAAATCTGATGCATTGGGTACCTTTTTGGAAGTGGACTAGGACTTGCTTTAGTCTGTGGTAATTGTGAATCTTTCTAACTCGGTCCTGCTAGAGAATAGGTCTTAGCCTAGCCTTCATCTCTCAGCCTTGCCATCTCCTCTCCCACTGTGTATGGCCAAATCTATGTCCTTAATATCACTCATCTCCGCTTCCTCTCCTCACCTCTCCCCTTCTTGGTCCTGGACTAGGTAGCCATGGTCTTCTAGCACAGGCAATCTCCAGCCTTTTTCTCAGCATCTCGAGAAGTTGTTGGTTTGGGTTAAACTACAGATTCCTTACCATGTCCTAATCCTTTCTGATCTCAGCGTGTGATGTTGACGTCTCTGAAACTGAGCTCCAGATCTTTCCTCCCTAACTTGCTCTCCAGCCCCCCACCCCCCCACCCTCCACCCTGCCCCCAATCTCCAATGTGAGTTGCTCAGGCCAAAAGGTAGACTCATCATTGAATTTAATGTTTTGTCTTGCCCCATATCTAAGGTGACCAGACGTCCTGCTTTTTAACAATTTGTCTGCATCCCACAGCATTTTAAAATTAAAATAAATATATCACAATACTATTTTTGTATTCTATGAAAATTTTTGTTGCTTCATATAGACCAAATTTTTAATCAAGAACCCCGCCCCACCCCCCTGGTCAATGGTGTCCTCCTTAAAATCTTGTCATGCAATCAATAAATCCCAACCTCTCTGCCTCCAAAAGAGACTCAGAATCCTGAGTGCTCACTACTTTCCTCTCTTCACCCCAGTCAAGTTTCCCTGGTCTCCCATCAGGATTATAGCAATAGCCTACTAAACAGTCTCCTACTTCACTGTTATCATTTTCATGGATTGGTCAAAATGTGCCTGCAAGACCTAGAAGCCATATAAATCCTCTGTACAATAGCCTCAATCCCCGCCTTGCTCTGAGGAACAGCGAGCTTCATCACAGTGCCTTACAGCTTTCACGCTCTTCCTAAAACTCTTTCCACTTTTCTCTCCAGGGCTTCCCCCACCCCAGCTATGCTGGCTTCCGGGCATGCTCCAGGCAAGTTCCAGTTTCAAACATTTGCCATTCCCTCAGCCGGAAATGCTCTTCCCTACATGTCTGCGTGCCCCTTATTCCTCTTAGGTTCCTTGTCATTGAAGTCTTCCTTGACTTCTCAAAATAAAATAGTACCCTCCACTCTGTCCCTCCCTTTCTGGCTTTCCTGATTTATTTCTCGATTGAGGCACCTACACACACTCTCTCACGCTATATCCTTAACAAATCATCTCTTCAGAAGTGGTCTTTCCCCACTCGCACATACCCTCCATGAAAGACAGGACTTTGTTTATTCTGCTTACTGCTCTATCACGGGCAACATAGTGGTCACTGCTAACTATAAGGCCAGCGAGCCCACTGGCCACTGCACAGAAGACAGACTGACCATTTACTCCTATAAAGAGTGACCATCTTGGAAACTCACAGGGGCAGTTCTATCCTGCCCTATAGGTCGCTGTGGGTCAACACTGACTTGATGGCAGTGAATTTTTGTTTGGTTTAGGTTGGTTTGGGTTTTGGAGTATAGAGTAGGTGTTCAATAAGTATTTGCTGCACAAGTAAGTGAATTAATATGCCCTGCTAGCCTCCTCTTTTGAGAGCTTTCCCATTGAAGGCTAGATTTTAAGCAATAGTGATGCTGATTATGATAATAATGCAATAATTCAAAGTTTCTTGGAGAAACTTTGGTACATACAAAAGTATATAGGGAGAATATTAATATCTATAATACACTCATTCCTCACTTAGTAGGTTTCAAAGACCAAGTCATTGTGTGAAAATCAGCATCATATAAAAATAGAGGATGATCACATCAGATCACAGAAGGGAGAAGTCCTACATTATAATATAGCTGCCAAGTCACATCTTGCATAATTGTCAAAGTACATCAGTACATAATTGCCATTACACTGAGAATCACGTCATGGCCAGACACTTCACCTTCACCACCACAACCACTGCTAGTACTTTGGCCTCCCTCCTCAGCACTTATGACAGCCAGATGAATGGTGGTAATGCTCAAAATAGTCAGCTAGTAATGTTTTTACTCTGGTCATAACGGTAAAATGTCAGATAATGAGATAGCTGAGAAGTGAAAAGTTGTGTTTTTGTTGTTAGGCACCAGAAAGTTGGCTCCAAGGTTTAGCTTTGTACAATAAAACTAAATACCACCCGGACCTGCACCTCCTCATGATTGTTCTTATGCTCCAGTCCATTGTTACAGGCACAGTGTTGATCCATCTTGTCAATTATGGCAATTAGGCAATAATGTGATTTGGCTTTCTGCTTTTTTCTCTGCCCTCTACTTGACCAAGCAAACTGTTCTTTTCCAGGGTCTGTTCTTTCCTGATAATATGTCCAAAGTATGTGAGATGAACTCTTGCCATCATTGTTCCTAAGTAGCATTCTGGTTGTACTTTTTCCCAAGACAGATTTGTTTGTTCTTTTGGCAGTCTATGATACTTTGAATATTCTTAGCCAACCTCATAGTTCAAATGCATAAGATTTTCTTTGTTTTTCCTTACATAATGCCCAACTTTCACATACATGAGACAATTGAAAATATCATGTGTTGGGTCATGCACACCTTAGCCCTCAAAATAATATCCTGGCTTTTCAGTACTCTGCAGAGATCTTGTATAGCGGATTCCTAATACATTGTGTTATTTGGCCTTTTGACTACTGTTTCCATGAACGTTGATTGTGGATTCAAGTGAGATGAAATCTTTGACAACTTCCATCTTTTCTCTGTTGATTGTGGTCTTACCTCTTGGACCAGTTGTGAGAACTTTTCTGTACAGTGAGTAGTAATCCACACTAAAGACTGTTCATCATCAAGGGCTTCAAGTCCCCTTCACTTTGTGCCAGCAAGATTGTGACATTTGCATATCACAGGTTATTAATAAGCCTTCCTCCAATTCTTATAGTGCATTCTTTTTAACAAATTCCAGCTTCTCTGATTATTTGCTCGGCATATGGATTGAATAATTGTGGTGAGAAGATACAACCCTGGCATGTAACTTTCCTGATTCTAAATCATTCCCCTAGTGTATGCTCCTTGTATCAGTCAGGGTTCTCTAGAAAAACAAAACCAGGACACTAGTAATTCTCTTTATATATTTATATAGATAGAAGGACATATATAAGATAAGAAATAAACAGTTAACTATTCTATAAAGCAGTACAAATGGTTTGGTGCAACTCACTTGCATGAGACAACTAGTAGACTGGCAGTCCTTGGAGTCTTGAGTGCCGCCAAGTAGTCCTCTGTAGAGCAATTCAGGCTATCTGGTCACAGGCAGCAAACAGCTAAGCAGGTCACCAACAGTCAGCCAGATGACAGAGTCCAACAGTCTCCAGTTCAAGAGATGTATATTCCAGCAGGGCGGCAAAGCAAGGCTTGAAGGAGCGTCAACTCACAGCTACACAGTCCACGGTTAGGTGTCCCACGGGTAGTGTTGCTTGGAGGTTGAGGCACAGGACAAACAAGGCATCCGGCTGGTCCGAAGATCCAAAAGCAAGAGAGCAAGGGCGGAGCTTGCCAAGCCTTTTCTATCTCCGCCCTTCAATTGATCGTGTGTGTTCATCGACCATGTCGTCACAACAGCCCTACCTATTATCTTCGGCCATGTTGGCACCACAAGCTTACCTATCACAATCCACCCCTTGCCAACATGGCACCTGTACACAATTATTTAGCCATATAAAATTTCCAGACATCAATGAAATCAAACTTATACTTAACATCAAATATCTATCATACATATAAATGAGAACACATTGAGTCCAATTGGAGCTAATATATCATACATGAACAAAGAAAAGATATTCAATATACAACAAAGCTCATATACAGAAAATACACGAACAATCACCTCGCTTTTGCAATTGATCACATGGTCGTAATTAGTAGGTAGAACTACCTTCTTCTACTATCCATTCTGTATTACCTTTGCCCTCAGCAATCACTTCAGCTGGTTGTGGTTTTTTGCCTGGTGGGGTGATCCAGACCTTCATTCCTGAGGGGTCTAGGTCATTAGATGTCCTGTCATGATGTGGTTGCTGTAATTTACCTTTTACTTTTATCACAGGGCGTGGTAGCACTAAGAGTTGGCCTATGGGATCTCCTGGATTCCAAGCATATTTTTCTTTGCCCCCATTATATAACACCATTCCAATTTCTTCTTGGTAATCTGGGTCAATCACACCACTCAGTACAGTGGCACCCTTCCTGATCTGTTGGTGCAAAGACATGAGAAGCCCAACGTGGCCAATTCTCAGTTGCCAGTTCAGTGGAATCCATGCTGTGTTTCCAGATGGGAGAGTTCCTTCCTTCAGGACCAGGACCTCCACGCCCGAAGCACATAAGGCTGCTGGGACAGGAAGCAGAAATGCTGCAAGTGAGTCACTAGGAGTAATAGTGAGTGGTGCCACTCAAGTTTCCACCCCTTGGATCCTGGACCCATGAATCAGTACGCAGTCTCACATCTGGCCATTTTTCCTTGTAGGCAAACTGAACGGCCAGGTGCACTGCTCATCATTCTATCAAGCCAGCTGCTTCAGGATGATCAGGAATACCCCTGTTTTGTTTGTATTCCTGACTGTTGATCCATGTGTAGTTTCCACATAAGCACAATGATCTGTTCTTTAATTCTCATTCTTCTTAAAGCTATCCATAGTTTGTAATGATCGATAGAGTTGAAAGCCTTGGCATAGTGAATGAAACACAAAGATCTTTCTGGTATTCTCTGCTTTTTAGTCAAGATCTATTCAATATCAGCAATGATATTCCTTGTTCCAGATCCTCTTCTGAATCTGGACTGAACCTCTGGCAGCTTCCTGTCATTGTACTGCTTCCACTGTTGTTGGATGATCATCAGTAAAATTTTGCTTGCATATGATAACAATGATATTGTTCTATGATTTGAGCATTCTGTTGAGTCATCTATCTTTGGAATTGGGTACAAATATGGACCTCTTCCTGCCAGTTGGCCATATAAGCTGCCTTCCAAATTTCTTAACACAGACAAGTGTTTCCAATGCTCCATCAGCTGTTGAAACATTTCCATTGGTATTCCATTAGTTCCTGGAGTCTTGTTTTGGCTATTGCTTTCAGTGTGGCACCTTCTTTCAGTATCCCTGGTTCTTGCTCATGTGCAACCTCTGGAAATAAATAATACGCATGTGTCTATTTTGTCCTTGTAGTGTGCTGTGACTCCCAGTGACCCTTAGTACAACCAAAGGAAATCCCAGCAGGCCCTGCACCACCCCTCATAGTTGTTCTTATGTGAGGGGTTTCAACAAGTTCATGGACATTTTCCATGATAATTTAATTACATTTTTCTGACTTTTTTGGAAACCTGTGTGTGTGTGTGTGTGAGCGCGCACGTGCGTGCGCTGATCAAAACAAGTACAGTAAAGAATACATCCAAAGCATATGCAAAATATATCAGCACAGCATGAAGAATGAGTTCTTCAGACTCCAGATTGTATGGGTTTACAACAATGGCTCCCTGCTCTCAACAATATCCCAGTGGGAATGTCACAGACAAGAAACCAGATGTTGGGTTTATTATTAAAAAGTCTGTGGAGCTATGGGACTGTGCTCAGACATCTCTCCCAGATCCCACCTACTACATGCATTGATTGCTCTGCGAGAAAAGGAAGTGTTCCTGTGAGTCACACACACCTTGGTGGGCTCCTCATGAGGAAAGGGGTTGCTCAGCAGAGACAGATTGCTCCGCCCAGCCCTGGATGTTTCCAGAGAAAGGAAATAGTGAAGTTTCTTCTGTACTATTCAACACTTCCTGTGTCTGGACTTGTCAGGTGTTCCAGGACATAGGTGCACAGAATGGTCACCCTTTCCAGGACCTTTGCCTGTTTCAGGCTGTGTTGAGACATCTTATGAAATCAGGAAGTGGCCATCTTGATGTCCTTTCCAGCTTGGGTGGTCTGTCCCTGGTCTATATGAAATCTTTCCACCCCTTCCTCTTATATGCTCCTGCAAAACAGGGAACCCATCCTATGAGCAGACGAGCAAGTCAAGTTTTGAAAGTCCCTCCTGATTGCATTTGTCCTCTAGACCCTCCTTCTGCAAGCCACACTACCCTTTTCCTCACTGGAAGCATTGGAACCTTCTCAAACACAGGCCGGCACCAGAATCCCCTGGTGGGCATTGTGAAGCAGTTTTCTAAGACTCAGAGTTTCTGATTCACTAGGAATTGATCCCAAGACTTTGCATCTTTGAGAAGATTTCAGGTAATGCTGATGCTCCTCGTCTTTTTGAGAACCACTGGCTTACTGCACTGCTTAGTCCAAACACGCTTTTTATCCTTATCCTCGTCATTCTCATTGTCACAATCTTAGTTTGGGTCATCATAGAATGTGAGAAGAGATCAATCTGTAACACTATCATGGCACAACTGTGTGGTTATGATATATAAAGATTATAGTAAAATCATAGAGAATAGAAGAGATAGGAGAGGGTAAAATAAAGGAGTCAGACACATTTCATGGCAGCATACTCATCTCAGCCCTTCTTGGTCAAAGTGGAGGCGTGGGAGGAGAAGGCAGGAGAGACAGGGGAGTGGTGAAGGAGGAAAGGAGGCTGGAGGAGAATGTCTTTATTGTTTGGGGGCTTTTATAGATAACCATCAGTCAGGCATATTCAGGAGTTACATATGTCACAAAGTAGATGGTAAGCACAGTAAAGTCCCTTAGCTCACAGGTGAGGAAATGCCATACTTGCATTGGGGGCATGCATGAGGGGAGATGGGTACCTAGATGGGAGGAGATAATTAAAGAATGTCTGCTTCTACGGGGAGACAGAATCAACCATGTGCTCTGTGGGAATACATTTAAAGCAGGTAATGTGCTTGGACTTTATCTCTAATTTAGCTTTCCAGATTTCCTGTTATAAGTTTGGGAATATAGTCCTGGTCATATTTATCTCAGTGTAAGTTTCCCACAATAGAATTGTAAATGTTAGGGCACGGAAAGATGGTAAACATATTAGCTATGTTCCAGTTAAGTGCATTAACATGCTTAGAGTCAACTAGTTAGGTCTTTTGGTTTCCAGGACCCATGGAGGACATTTTAGAAGTTCCAGCCCGATCCCTATGTGGGAGACACTAATACCCAGAGAAAAGCAAGTACAGAGACCTACATAAGCTAAGGGAGGAACAGGGACTAGGACCCCACTCTGTTGACTCCCAATTTTCTTTTCACTTCCATTCATCAACTCTCCTAGATATCTACTGTGGGTCCAAAATGAAATCACCTCTATATTCTGCCAGTACATGTGGGGGGGTCTGCTACGTAGTTACCTAGAAATAGTTCATACATTAAAGCCACAAGAATGAGTTACAACTATCATTTGTCTTGACCTCACGAGCTCAGTCTAATGGGGAAATTAACCATTAGTCATGTAACTTCACACAAAATTAAAGTTGAACTTCAAAGCATTCTGGGCTATGAACAAGGGTGCATGGTGCTCTTCACTCATAAAAGGGGAAATTGAGGAGAGGCAGGGCTATGAAGAACCTATTCCCAGGAGAGTGACACATAGGTTGATATCAAGATGATTGGCCAAGAGGAGCACATAAGACATGGAAAGGCCTGTGATGGGAGAGGCCTTCGTAAGAGTAAAGGGATGAAAGTATAGCAGCAAAGATAAAGCAAAGAGTCATTGGGTAGAGAGGAGAAGTCAGACCTTGCCTAACCCAATAGGGAACATTGAACACAATCGTGAGGCTCAATGTAAGAACACTTTGTCCTAATAGCCTATCATTCCGTGGTGCTCACCTTTCTGACATGATCACTGATGACAAAATGAGTGCATAAGCTATTACAAGATATGGAGCCTCGATTCTTAATGACTGAAGTTCAAAACAAGTGACCATCTAGCAGGGAAGCAACAAAGTCCACATGGAAAAAGTGCACCAACCTATGTGATCATGAGGTGTCGATAGGATCAGCTATCAGGTATCAGAAGCCCCGAAACAAATCACTATTTTGATGTGAATGAGGGGGATCAGAATGAAGACCCAAAGCCCATCTGTAGACAATTGGACATGTCACAGGAGGGCCATAAGGAAGGGACAAGTCAGCAAAGGTGGAGTATAGCACTAGCGAAACACACAACATTCCTCTAGTTCGGTGGTTCTGAAACTTCCTAATGTTGTGACTCTTTCATACAGTTCCTCATGTAGTGGTGACCCCCAACCATAAAATTATTGTCATTGCTACTTCATAACTAGAATTTTGCTATCGTTATGAATCAGGCAACTCCTGTCCAAGGGTTGTTTGACACTCAAAGGAGTCATGACCCACAGGTTGAGAACCATTGCTCTGGTTCTTTCTTTGTAAATCATTTTTGGAAGCTCTTGCAGCTCTTATCACAAACCCTACACCCATCCATGTGTCAAGTACATTTATACATATGCTACCATAAGCATTTTCAAAACATTTTATTTCTACGTGTGCTCTTGGTATCAGCTCATCCCCCCCCCTTCTCCCTTCCCTCTCTTATAATCCCTGGATAATTTAAAAATTATTATTTTTTTCATATCTTACACTGACCACTGACTCCCTTCACCCACTTTTCTGCTGTCCGTCTCCCTGGGTGTTGGGGTGGTTTTTTGTTGATCATTGGGATCGGTTCCCCTTTTCTCCACCTCACCTTCCCCTTACCCTTCTGATCCTCTAGTTTTTTAATGCCCACCACTACCCCTACTTAGGATCCCAGTTCTACCTTATGAATCCAGCTAGACTGGAGCATGTACACTGGTGCAGATAAGGGTCTAGACACATGGAAACCAGGACAAATAAACTCCACAGAAAAAATAATGGGGGTAGTGATACCATAAGGGTAGAGGGAAGGTGGAGAAAGGGGGAACTTTGATTGCATTGATGGACACATAGCTCACACCCCAAGAGGATAAACAACAGAAACATGGGTGAAGGGAGATAGTGGGTGATATAGGATATGAAAATAAAAATAATTTATCAAGGGTTCACAGTGGCAGGAAGGGTGGGTGAGGGAAGGGGGAAAAGAAGAACTGATACCAAGGGCTCAAGTAAAAAAAAAAGTTTTGAAAGTAATGATAGTAAGGTATGTACAAATATGCTTGATACAATGGATGCATGGATTGTGATAAGAGCTGTACAAGCCCCTAATAAAATGATTTATTTTTAAAAGACAGTTACGATAATAAAATATTGTTTAATATAAAAGTGGATTCTTTTTTATAAATCTTTTTTTTTTGGTGGCATCACTGCCCTTCTGGGAGTAGGAACGTTGAGAACCATTGCTCTGGTTCTTTCTTTGTAAATCATTTTTGGAAGCTCTTGCAGCTCTTATCACAAACCCTACACCCATCCATGTGTCAAGTACATTTATACATATGCTACCATAAGCATTTTCAAAACATTTTATTTCTACATGTGCTCTTGGTATCAGCTCATCCCCCCCCCTTCTCCCTTCCCTCTCTTATAATCCCTGCTCCTGGAGAGCTGCTGCTGGATTCGAATCGCCAACCCTGTGGGCCGCAATCCCCAACACTAGGCCACCAGGGCTCAGCCAAAACTGATTCTCTTTTATATAAACTTTCATCTAGAAAAAAGAATTGTGAGGCTTAAGGCAAAGAGAGATGATATCATTAGATTTACGTTTATGGGGGGAAGAGGGGAGGAAGCCATGTGTACAGTATAAGGAGGCAGGGGTGGGTGTTAGTGACCTCTTAGGAGTCTCCTTGAGTCATGCTGGAGTGAGAGGTGCTAGGGCCTTATCCTTGAATGATGGTGCCAGAGTGAAAATATACTACAGGGCTTCAAAAAGCTCTTGGGGGAAACAAAAAGCGATCATCTTTTCATTCTTTCCCACAGGCTTTTTGAAGTCTCTTCATGTTTAGGTCATAGACTTGACAGGAGTCTATGATGGATTTGTGTCTTAGACTGAGTTTGTTTTCTTTCGTCAACCCTATTATGTGTCCCAAAAGGATTTTAGTCCATTTTACTTTTCCTGTTCCAGTCGCTCAGCCCAGTGTTCTGGTCCGCTGGTATGGACTCTGGAGGGGCTGGATGCTATGACCCTTCTCTCTCTCTCTCTCTCTCTCTCTCTCTCTCTCTCTCTATCTATCTATCTATCTATCTATCTCTATCTCTCTCAGACATTTAATCTTTATTGTATTTTTCATTTTGCTGATTTGTATACATGTGTATATGGATATACATATTCTCTTTCTTTTGTGGACTAGGCTACATACAGAGAAACATTTTAATTACATAGTCCATCTCATCAAAATAGTGCTCATGACCATTCCTCCATATGTATGCTTCTTTTCTCTTGCCCCAGCCACCCCCTTTTGACCATCCAGGCCCTTCTTACCCTCCAGTCCCAAGCCCTGATCTTATTGTAGTCTTTGAAGTCTTACCCCTTGGTGTGAAAACCACTTCTCTTTTTCTTTTATAATAATGGGGTCATAAAAGATTTATCTTTATGAGATTGCATAACTTTGCGAACATAATGCCCTCTAATCTTGTCCATGTGTCTGACAGATTCATCATTGTTTTCTAAGGATGCTTAATATTCCATTGTGTGACTGTACCAGAGTTTGTTGATTCATTCCTGTACAGATGGGCTGTATGATGCTTTCCATCTTTTTGCTATTCTAAAAATTGTTGCAGTAACCATGAGTGAGTCTCTGTCCATATTTTATCTTTATTTCTATAGGGTATATCCAAGTAGAGATATTGCAATAAGCATGAGTGAGTCTCATCTGCTCATGCTGTCTCTTTGTTTTGATAGGGTATATCCCAAGCAGAGATACTGCAGGATCATACCAAGCCAAGCTCTCTGCCATCCAGTCTGTGCCTCATGCAGCAACCCCGAAGAATAGCATAGAGCTGCCTCTGTGAGTTTCTGAAACTCTAACTCTTCTTTTAAATCATTTTTATTGGGGCCTCAGACAACTCATCAGAATCCATACATAAGTGCATGTATGTCAAGCACATTTGTACACTTGTTGCCCTCATCATTCTCAACACATTTGCTTTCTATTTAAGCCCTTGGAGTCAGCTCCTCATTTCCCCTCTCTTCCCACTTCCCTCTCCCTCATGAACCTTTGATAATTTATAAATTATTATTATTTTGTCAAGTTGAACACTGTCGGATATCTCCCTTCACCCACTTCCCTGTTGTCCATAGCCCAGGGAAGAGATTATATGTAGATCCTTATAATCAGTTTCCCCTTACTATCCTACCTTCCCTCCACACTCCCAGTATCACCACTGGTCCTGAAGGGATCATCTATCCTGGATTCCCTATGTTTCCAGTTCCTATCTGTACTGATGTCCATCCTCTGGTCTAGCTGGATTTGTATGGTAGAATTTGGATCATGATAGTGGCAGGGAGTGGGGGACGCATTGAAGAGTTGCTATACTGCGCCCTGACTGGCTCCCTTCCTCTCCATGACCCTTCTGTAAGGGGATGTCCCATTAGCTACAGATGGGCTTTACATCCCCAATCTGTACTCCCTGTAATTGACAATGATAAAATATCTAGTTCTTTGATGCCTGATCCCTTTGACACCTCATGGTCACGCAGGCTGGTGTGCTTCTTCCATGTGAGCTCTGTTGCATCTGAGCTAGATGGCCGCTTGCTTACCTTCAAGCCTTTAAGACCCCAGACACTATATCTTTTGTTCGCTGGGCACCATCGGCTTTCTTCACATTTGCTTATGCATACCTTTGTCTTCAGCAATCATACCAGGAAGGTGGGGACACAATGATATGATATTTTGTTCTTTGATGCCTGATACCTGATCCTTTCAGCGACTCAGTCACACAGGCTGGTGTGCTTCTTCTATGTGGGCTTTGTTGCTTCTGAGCTAAATGGCTGCTTGTTTACCTTCGAGTCTTTAAGACCTCGATGCTATATCTTTTGATAGTCAGGCATCATCAGCTTTCTTCGCCACATTTGCTTATGCACACATTTATCTTCAACCACCATGATGAGAAGGTGAGCATCATGGAATGCCAGTTTAATAGAAGAAAGTGTTTTTGCATTGAACACTTGAGTGGAGGCCCAATGTCCATCTGCTGCCTTAATACTCAACCTATAAATACATGCATGTAGATCTATTTCCCCTTCACCATATGTAAATATATTCACCTTATACATGCCTGTGTTTAGACGGCTATAAATGCCCTTTGCCTCCTATTTCTTTCCTCTATTTCCTTTCACTTTCCTCTTGTCACACTATCATGCTCAACCTTCATTTGGGTTTCCATCATTTCTCTTGGTTACATTACCCTTGATAAATCCTTACCAGATCTCTCACTCCCTCCTCGCCACTGATTTTGGATCACTTGTTCCCTTGTCCTTGGGTTGGTCAACACCACCTGCTGTCCCCCACGTGCCCCTTTCCCATGTCCCCCCAGAACCACTGTTGTGTGTTTTTCTCCTCTAGACTGTTCATACTGCTTATCTTATCTATATAGACCTGCAGAGATGATACTATGCACAAAAAACAAAGCAAAGATGAAGTGACAAAAGAAAATAAGACAACGACAACAACAAAAAAAATTTATGTCCAGGAAAAAAATTAATGAAAATTAAAATAATAAGAAGAAAAACCTGTAAATAGTTCAAGGTCTGTTTATTTATCTCTAAGAGTGTCCTCTGGTTGAGTCTGATGGGATGCCACATGCTGGCCCCAAAGACTATGCTTGCTCCCTCGGGATCTCCATGTTCTGCTCCTCCCACTGCTCTGCTGTACGCCCTTAGTGTTCTGCCTCGGTGTGATAGGGTCAGACGGAGTGCAATCCCTATACTCTGTCTCCAGTTTTGTCACCCAGAGAGCCATGTGTCAGCTGGCCATGTAGTCCTCTCTTGGCATTGGCTTTTCTGAGTAGTGATA